>VMDO01023028.1:15731-32527 GCA_007922755.1 Pedetes capensis
ACATTATATTAAATGGAGAAAAACTGAAACCATTTCCTCTTAGATCTGGAACAAGACAAGGATGTCCTCTCTCTCCTATTCTATTTAACATAGTAATTGAAGTCCTGGCCAGGGCAATCAGACAAGAGAAAGAAATCAAAGGGATACAGATTGGCAAGGAAGAGGTCAAATTATCCTTATTTGCAGATGATATGATCTTATACCTGAAAGACCCCAAAACCTCAACCAGAAAACTTCTGGATCTAATTAACTCCTTCAGCAAAGTTGCAGGTTACAAAAATAACACACACACACACACACACACACACACACACAAAACCCAATAGCTTTTCTTTACACCAATTCCAAACAGGAAGAGAAGGAAATTTCAGGAAAAATACCATTCATGATAGCCCACCAGAAAATTAAATACCTCGGAATCAGTCTAACCAAAGACCCTTCAGATCTCTACAAGGAAAATTTCAAAATATTAAAGAAAGAAATAGCAGAGGACACTGAAAAATGGAAAGACCTTCCCTGCTCCTGGATAGGGAGAATTAATATTGTAAAAATGGCTATCATGCCAAGAGCAATCTATAGATTTAATATAATACCCATTAAAATTCCACTGACTGACTTTACAGAAATAGAAAAAATGGTCCAAAAATTCATATGGAACCACAAAAGACCACATATAGCCAAAACACTTTTAAGCTGCAAATCTAATGCAGGTGGAATCACAATCCCTGACTTCAAACTATACTACAGGGCAGTGGTTGCAAAAACAGCTTGGTACTGGCACAAAAATAGGCCCAAAGACATCTGGAACAGAATAGAAGACCCAGATATACCTCAACACACCTATAGCCACCTTATTTTCTACAAAGGAGCAAAGCAAGTAAACTGGAAAAAGGACAGCCTCTTCAACAAATGGTGCTGGGAAACATGGTCATCCACATGCAGAAAAATGAAAGCGGACCCGCATCTTTCAATATACACGGGAGTTAACTCAAAACGGATAAAAGATCTCAACATAAAACCAGAAACTTTAAAACTTATAGAAGGCAAGATAGGCAATACACTCCATCATATAGGCATTGGAAAGGATTTCCTTAATAGGACTCCAATCGCTCAAGAAATTGCAACAAGAATAGATAAATGGATTACATGAAATTAAAAAGCTTCTGCACAGCAAAAGAAACAATTAACAGAGTCAAGGAAACCCCCACTGAATGGGAAAAAATCTTCGCATTTTATACATCAGATAAAGGTCTAATTACTAGAATTTATAAAGAACTCAAGAAAAAAAGCCCCCCAAAACCAAATAACCCAATACACAAATAGGCAAAGGAACTGAGTAGACAGTTCTCAAATGAAGAGGTCCATAAAGCCATGAAACACATGAAAAAATGCTCAGAATCCCTAGCCATTAGGGAAATGCAAATTAAAACAACTCTGAGATTTCACCTTACACCAGTAAGAATGGCCAAGATCAATAAAACAAATAACAACAAATGCCAGCGAGGTTGCGGTGAAAAAGGAGCACTATTACATTGTTGGTGGAGCTGTAAATTGGTCCAGCCACTGTGGAAATCAATGTGGAGATATCTTTAAAAACTGAAAATAGATCTGCCGTATGACCCAGCTATAACACTACTGGGAATTTACCCAAAGGGAGATGGATCATCATACCACGGAGACACCTGCATCTCCATGTTCAATGCTGCACTTTTCACAATAGCAAGGATATGGAATCAACCAAAGTGCCCTTCAACAGAAGAATGGATAAAAAACCTATGGTACATATACACGATGGGATTCTACTCAGCAATCAAGAAAAATGAAATAAGGTCATTCACAGCAAAATGGATGGAATTAGAGAAAATTATTTTAAGTGAACGAACCCAAGCTCAGAAAGAGAAACACCACATGTTCTCACTCATATGTGGGAGTTGAATCAAAATTATATGAAGGAAACATCCTATTCAAAGGTTGGATCAAAATAAAATGAAAAAAAAAAGCTAAGAATGGTGTCAATATAAATGGTCTAGAAAATGCATGTAATTGTTCTGACAAGATAATAACAAAGTTCGCTACAGGAAAATTTTCTATCTTAAACAGAACTGGAACTCAAGTACATATAGAAAAATATTACCAAGTAAATGATAGAGAAGACTTAGATGGGGAGGGGGGGGAGGCATACAGGAGGGTAAGGGGAACCTATATGAATAAAGATGTACATCAAAATGCGTATATGTAAATGCCACAATGAAAAGCATGTCAGAATGAATCACATTAAGGTGTACATTAAAAATGTCCAATAAAAATATAAACAATCCACGTTCCTGGTTTGTTTATAACCTATGTGATAGAAAAAAAAAAAAAGAGAAATACCATATGGTCTCACTTATATATGGTAGCTAAATCTAACTTAAAGTAAGAAAAAAACTATTTAGATATATAAAAAGTATATAAAAATATATAAAAATATAATACATGTTTAGATACATAAAAATGAACATACATATCTAAGAAGGGAAAATATAAGCAAGGTTGAAAGAATGGAGAGGATCAGTGAGTGGGAGCAGAGGTTGGGAAAGGGGGAGTGGGAGGGAAAATAAAGTAGAGGAGGAAAAGGGGAGAGGAAAATCTCAAAATAAATGCCCCAACTATAAGGATACATGGGAAATTTGGTGCTGTAAAATATGTAGGTTGATGAATGTGTAAGCCAAAGTGATGCAATAGTTGCATAATTGATATAGCAAAAATCTTACTACTCTGCACCCCACCATTTATAAATAAAAAAGAATATGAGAAGTTATCAAAACAAATTATAAATTATAAAAGTTGACACATACCCAGGTATCATAAAAATCCAGAAAATTTGACACAGTATTTTAATTAACTGTTTGACATACTTCTGTAGCATTTTGCTCCCTACAGTTTTTGCCTGTATAATCTTTAATCATACTTTTCATATGACAATGATTTTGTAATTTCAGTTTTCTATAGAGGGAACAGAAAGATAATCTTTCTTCTATCATGTTTCATCAAAATTTATTTTATAATTGCTTAGAAAAGTTTGTTTCAGTTTTGCTACTCATTATCAGTAATGTTATAATATTTAGGATTGTTGTTAAATTTTGGAAAATCTGTCAAGTTTGTTTTATGTATGAACTATAAGATTTTAGAGCATTTCAAGTATTATTGTGCAGTAACTAGTGTTAAATATGCTAAACCAACGGCATTCCTTTGCCAGTTCATCATCATTTGTCCTTATTGTCCTGACATTTTGAGTTTTGTATTATTGAATAGGGGAGAATCTCCATTTTGACTAGGTGTTGGTCATATCTCTTAATTTGTTGCTTTATATGTCTATTGTTAAAAGGATTTTCCACAGACTAGTGCTGGTGCCTTGCATTTCAGTTTTCTACCACTACCCACAAAACTTTGGGCTGAGTGCTATGGAGTGACATTCACTTCTGGCTGTGACAACCACTCTCACACATCTATATCAGGGCCCTAGGTTGACACATTATTAGGAATGTTCCAGGAAACCATTGCTACAATGGGATAGCTGTCCATACCTTGTCTAAACAGGAAGTGCCTGTGTTCACTTAAATGTATCCCATCAACCCAGATAAAATGTATCCCCAGCTCAATTTAAGCTTAACAGAATCCCCAACTGTGCATAGTTGCTCTGATACCAAATAATGCGATAAGAAGTATGAAGGAGTAGATGATTACATTATAAGAGACAACAATCTTAACCAACTGCAGTTAAAATATCTTACTCTTTCAGATTTTACAAATTTGCTGAAACAGTATGTATAACATTAATGTCTGAAGCCAGGTGCACTGATGCCTGCAACTTGGACCCTGTCTCAAAATAAAAAACAAAAAGAGAGGGGTTGGGGATGCAGCTTAGTAGTAGAGTGCTTGCCTCCAGGTGGGAGGTCCTTGGCTCAACCCCCAGTACTGGAAAAAAAAGATAAAAAAGATTGACCTCTCTAGGAAGCATATTCTGAGAAGTGTTTAGCATGTAGTGTGTTCATATATATATAGCATGCAAGTGCTCTTGTCGTTGGGTAGCTGGGTGTCCCTTCATTTAAAGATGGACCCAGAACAGAGCTTTGAGGGTAGTTTATTTAGAGTTAGAGAAGGAGGCTGCTCTGAGTGCCAGTGCAAGCTGGCTTGGCATTTAGGCTGGTATAGGGAGAAGGGAAATGGAAAAACAAACAGAGAGAAAAGGTTATGCTGCTTTCTGAAATAGAAATCAGAAAGTGGGCAGGTTTAAGCAGTGATGGTCTACAAACAGACTGCTTTTAGATTTTATGAGTTGGAGGTCAAAAAGCATGAAGATTCAACAATAGGCTGCAGGCAACTGAATATCTGCAAGGGGAAGGAGTGTTTTTGGGTTTTTTAAGTCCATATTTCATTAACTCTGTAGAGGTCTCACTCCAATAAATTACAGTGTAGGTGGTATATATCTGAGAGACTCATTACAAGTATGTGGTGAAATGTGAAAAAAAAAAAAAGAAAAGCACTGCAAATATAATAAAATATGTGATTTTTAATTTATCTTTAGTTATAATCTAGAAATTATTAAACAAAAATATAAAAATAGAAAGGATAAAAATTTTCTTAACAAATAATAGAAACATGGATATTGTAAAAAAAGCAACCAAAAATGTCTTTAACATAAATTAATTAGAATCTTCAATAGTTTTTGCAAAACATGTCATAGTTGCTAAAAAACAGTATAAAGACAAACACTGTTCACAACACTTGCAAAAATATTTTGATAAGTGACACATTTTAGCTGCCTAGCATGCAACACATCATTTTCTTTTTCTGCTTGTAAAAAATGCTGTATCTTTGTTATTAGAATTTCCTTCAAGTTTGTGCTTCAGATTGATGAAGTTTCAGGTGTAAAGGCTTGTATACACACCAACGCTGACTTCAAAGTTCATGAAAGATAAAACCACCTACACCAACACTGACTTTGAAATTCACAGTACCTCTCAGATACACTTTATTATCGAATATCATGCATCCTTACAAAACAAATGTTATAACCAAACTGTTACCTTAAACATTATGGCTTAACATTAGTCTTGTGCAAACACACAACAAATCATGACCTTGAATCTGTGTACCTAAAATATGTAACAATATTTAAGAAAAGAATTTTTTTATATCTCTCAGATAAGCCATGACCTCCTCAAGGGTAAAGGGGACAGATATTCCTCCCATCATTTTTTATCTTATTTTGTGGATGTCATAGTTCTTCTACCTCCTGGCTTAGGCTGGCCTTCTTAGGTAATAAAATAGGTTTTCCTCTTTATTGCAGGAGTGGTGTTGCCTAAAGAGGAGGTCCCTGCCTACTCAAGAAATGGGGCAACCTGTTGTCTTCACATGTAAAGGGTGCTATAGGCCACTGACCAGGCCACTTATAAAGAGTGTTGCTGGCTATGGACCAGGGCATTTATCAAAGGGTATTATCTGTAGCATTCATACTATTTGCCAGAATATTACCTGCCATGGTAGTATTGACCACTGGAACAAGCTATTTGTCTTAGAGGAAGTGCACATTAATATACATGTCTTGAAAGGTGCCTGGAAAGTAAATGGCTGCAGAGGGCCTCTTTATTCCCTTTCTTCCTGCTTATCATCCCCTATCACTCTTAGAGTTAATAAGTGTGGGTGAAAATATAAGAAAGCAAGATTGGATAGAAAGAGAAGTTGAATTTCCTTTGCTGGCTTTGTGAAGAACAGTGGAACTAGAATGGCCCTTCCAAGTTATCCACTTTTTCACTTCATTAATCTTTTGAATAGGTAAAATATTCATATGGTGGAAAATCCAGAGTGTTCATAAAGGATAGCCAGAGAAAATTCATTCTCTTACCTTCGCTCTCAGCTTCCAGGTCCCTTCTCCAAAATTAACCAATGCTACCAGTTCCTTGTATCTATTTCTGGATAGTCAGGCCATATAAAATCATATTCGTATTTCAACTTCTTTTCTTCCCTATCAATACAAATGGCAGCATACTACACACAGGTTCTGTACCTTGCTTTTTTCTTTAAAAATTTTTTATTGTTAGTTAGTTTTATACTTATAGAAGACTTGCAAAAATAGTATGGAGAGTTCCATATAGCCTTCACCCAGCTTCCCCCTATGTTGGCATCTAACAGAATAGTTGTTAAAACTTGCTGAATTTCCAAAGGCACTGACCAGGCTTGTCTCTATCAAAGAGAAGCAGTGGGCCTTGTGATGGGGAAGATGTAATTCAGTAAGGCATCTAGAAAAAGACATCTACATCCCCAGACATTCCCATTCCATCAAATCTATTAAAATAATAAGGTCTATTAACATTACTGATGAAAGTTGGTTTTTATATGAGTGACTCTAGATTTGAACATGAGGCATATTTTGTCTTGATTCTTGAACTCATTCAAAAAATAAAAACAGAAGGCACTTTGCTTTTCAGTTTTAGCTGCATAAAATAACTCTTGGTAGAGATTTAGTTGAGAAGATGCTTTGAGGTTCCCATTAAATAGTTTTAGGAACTGAACAGCCCATTTTACCTTTTTCTGGTGAGATGTCTAGCTGAAGATACATACATATAAGATGGATATCTTGTTGTAAGGTGCCATTGAGTCGACTCATAGTGACCTTCATAGGGTTTTTGATGGATGATTGTTTTGGGAATGGGTTGCTATGTCCTTCTCCCATTTTTTGAGGTGCTGGCGATCTGAACCCGGATTCTTGGCAAGTGCAGAACAGTACTCTACCAATTGAGCTAAACCCCAGCCCAAGATGGATATTCATATACATAAATATATATGCAGTCATGAACTGCATAATGTTTTAGTCAAGGATGGCTGCATATAAGATAGTGGTCCTGTTACCTTATAAATAATAATTTTTTCCCTAGTCTCATGGAAAATGGACACAATCCCTGAGAAATGAGGATTCAGCAGGAGAGCTCCTGCCAGGAGCCCAAGTGTCAATGCCACGGAAAGGAATTCCTCCCTCCACCCAAGATAATACTAATAGTTTAATCTTCATATTTCCTGTCCTTTTGTTTAGTCTTTTTCTCATCTCATCTCTTGGTCCTATAAAAAGAGAAACAGAAGAGAACTTTTAAAAAAGAGTTTTTCTCCTGCTTTGGATCAAGTGTAAATAAATCCACTTCTCCATCAATTTATGTTCTTTAAATTTTATTTATATGGCAGAACTAGAGTTTAGTGCCCACTTACATTCCCATACGATTATAATGGAGCTGAAAATTTTCCATTGTCTAATGGTACTGTTACCTTCCAGTGCAACACATCACTCATGTTTGTGGTAATTCTGGTGTAAATAAACCTACTCTGCTGCCAACTGTAAAAAGTATAGCACATACAATCACAGACATATCTCAGAGACAGACTTGGTTCCAGACCACTGCAATAAAGCAACTATCACAGTAAAGCAAGGCATGTAAATTTTTTGGCTTCCCAGCACATATGCTATGGTTTTCAGTACACCGTAGTCTATTAAGTGTGTAATAGCATTATGCCTAAAAAAAGTATACACCTTCATTAAAAACACTTTATTGCTAAAGAAATGCTAACATCATCTGATGCTTTGGTGAGACATACTCTTTTTGCTGGTGGAGAGTATTGCCTTGATGTTGGTGGCTACTGAGTGATGGGATGGTTGCTGAATGTTCAGGTGGCTGTGACAATTTCTTTAAATAAAATAACAATGAAGATTGTTACATCAATTGACTATTCCTTTCCTGAACAACTTCTCTGTAGTATGTGATGCTATCTGATAGCATTTTGCCCACAGTAGAACTTCTTTCAAAATTGTTTTCAATCCCCCTCAAGCCTAGCAAATGGTTTATCAATTGAGTTTATGTAATATTCTAAATCCTTTGTTGTTACTTCAACAATGTTCACAGCATCTTCATTGGAAGAATGTTCTATCTCAAGAAACTACTCTCTTTGCTTATCCATAAAAAGCAGTTCCTCATCATTAAAGTCTTAGTATGAGACTGCAGCAATTTGTTCACCTCTTCAGGATCCATTTCTCATTCTAGTTCATTTGCTGTGGTCACCCCATCTGAAGTTACTGCCTCTTCTGAAGTTTTACATCATCAAAGTCATCAGTTTCTCCCAAACTCTTCTTAATATTGATAGTCTAACCTCTTCTCATCAATCCCAAATGTTCTCCATGGTATCTAGAATGATGGGTCCTTTCCACAAAGTTTTCAATTTACTTTTCCCAGATCCATCAGAGGAATCACTATCTGTGGCAGCAGTAGTTTTTCTAAATGTATTTTCTAATAAAACTTGAAAGTTGAAAATGGCTTCTTGATCCATAGGCTGCAGAATAGATGTTGTGTCAGCTGGCACGAAAACAACATTAATCTCATAAATCTTCATCAGAGCTCTTAGGTGACTGGGTTCATTGCTAATGAGAAGAAATATTTTGAAAGGAATCTTTTTTCCCCCCTGAGCAGTAGGTTTCAAGAGCGGGCTTAAAATTTTCAGTAAATCATGTTGTAAACTGATGTGTTATCATACAGACTTTGTTGTTCCATGTGTATAGCACAAACAAATAGATTTCATATAATTTTTTGAGTCAGGGTCTCACTGTGCAGCCCAGGTTGACCTTTAACTCGTGATCTTCCTGCCTCAGCCTCTGAGTACTGGGATTACAGGCATGTGCCACCACCATGAACTGATTTCGTATAATTCTTAAGGATCCTGGGATTTCCATAATGGTAAACAAGTTGGTTCAATATAAAGTCACCAGCTATATCAGCCCCTAATGAGATAGTCAGTCTGTCCTTTGAAGCATTGAAGCCAGCATTGATTTCATCTCTCTGGCTATGGAAGTCCCAGATGGCATCTTCTTCTAATATAAGGCTGGTTCATCTACATTGAAAATTTGTTGTTTAGTGTAGCCAACTTCATCACTTATCTTTGCTAGATCTTCTAGATAACTTGCTGCAGCTTCTATATCAGCATGTGCTGCTTCACATTGCATTTCTATATTATGGGGATCACTTCTGTCCTTAAACCTCATGGGCCAACCTCTGTCAATCAGACTTTCTCTCTGCAACTTCCTCACCTCTCTTAGCCTCCATATAATTACAGAGAGTTAGGGCCTTACTCTGCATTAGGCTTTGGCTTAAGGGAATTTTATGCCTGTTCTTATCTTCTGTCCAGGCTACTAAAATTTCTCCATATCTGCAATAAGGTTGTTTTGCTTTCTTATCACTCATGTGTTCACTGGAGTAGCACTTTTCATTTCCTTCAAGAATTTTTCCATTGAATCCAAAACTTGGCTGTTTGGTGTAAGAGGTCTTGTTTTCAGCCTATCTTGCTTATGACCTGCTTTCCTCATTAAGCTTAATCTTTTCTAGTTTTTGATTTAAACTGAGGGAAATGTAATTCTTCCTTTCTTTTGAACACTTGGAGGCCATTAGAAAATCATTAATTGGCCTTATTTCAGTATTGTTGTGTCTAAGGTAATGGGGAGGCCTGAGGAGAAGGGAGAGATGGGGGAGTGGCTGGTTAGTGCAGCAGTCAGATAGCACATGGCATTTATCAGTTAGGCTTACTGTCACATATGAGCATGGTTTGTGGTGCCCCAAAACAATTACAATTACATCAAAGATCACTTATCACAGATTACCATAACAATAAAATAATAAAGAGTTTAAAAGGTGAGAATTACCAAAATATGACACAGTGACACAAAATGAGCACATGCTGTTGGAAAGTGTCACCAAAAGGCTTGCCTGACACAAGTTGTTGCAAACCTTAATTTGTAAAAAATACAATATTCGCACAGCACAATAACATGAAGTACTATAAAATAAAGTGTGCCTGAAGTAGCTAAGGTATCAGTGACTAAAGACTCAAAGGAAAATGTCAATGAAAGTATTTCATGCAGGGATTCAGAGAAGGAAGTAAGACAAATTAGGAAAAGGAATAAACCAATATGGCAGTAGCCATTGGCACAGTCTAGGTGTGAGATGGAAAGAGTTTGAATGAGAATGATGGTTATTGGTGGTGATTTCAGCTGAGAAGAAAGAAGAGACATTAGCAAAGAGTAACAGTATTAACAAAGACTCACTGCATTAGTCAGCCTTTCCATTGTTGTGACAAATACCTGAGAGAATCAACTTAAGGGAGGAAAGGTTTATTTTGACTCATGGTTTTAGAGGTGTCAGTCTATGGTTGGCTGGTATATTTCTGAGCCTGAGGTGAAGCAGAACATCATGACAGAAGTGCATGGTGGGACAGAGCTTTTCACCTCATTGCAGGAAGGATACAAAGATGAGAGACAGGAAGGAACCAAGGCAAGACACAGCCTTCAAAAACATGCCCACAGTGACATACTTCCTCCAACCAGGCACAATCCCCTAACAATGTCCTCAAATTTTGAGTCCATTGGTAGATTAATTCATAGATTTGGTCAGAGGTCTCATGATCTATTCCCCTTTTAATAGTCAGATCCCCACCAAATGGGGATCAAGTCTACAATACATGAAGCTTTGGGGGAACTTTTCATTTCCAAACCGTAACACTCACCAAATCTTAGTGACTGACTGGATGCTTAAGGACTGATCCTGGAGGAATAGAACATAATAGAGGTTTTGAACTAAGCAACTGACAATGTTTGCACTAACAGTATGTAGAAATCAGAGGAAAGAACCTTTGGTAGAAGGAGAGCAATATGGAATTGAGTAATTCTGGCTTTGTCTTTGTCTAGAGTGAGGTGTCAGTTGTATTTCTCTGACAAAACACATCCAGTGGTGATGTCTACCTCCCTTTCTGTGATGCTTCTTGGTGCACCACTCACTCTTTTATTGTTGTGTTGTTGTTGGTAGGTGCTGTCGAGGCAGTATCCGACTCATAGCAACCCTATGTACAGCAGGCGAAACACTATTGTCAGTGCTTCTCTGAGGTTCAAAGGGTTTTCAATGGCGGATTGATTTTTGGGAGTGGGTTGCTGGATCTTTCTCCCAAGCCTACAGTGTCTGGTGTTCCCAGGCGGTCTCCCATCCAAGTACTAACCAGGCCCAACCCTGCTTAGCTTCCAAGATCTGATGGGATTAGATGCCACAGGGCTACAGCTGTAGGCATTCTTTTATTAGCATATATTAATTATGCAAAGTAATGGTTTAATTATGACACTTCCACCCCTGCATATATTGTACTTGGACCATATTTACTTCCTCTTTTACCTTTTCTTATCTCTACTCTCCCCTCCATCTTTTCACCTTCCACATCCCCAAGAGCAGTTCCGTTTTCACTTTCATATCCTTCCCTGATCCTTAAATTATACATATGAGAGAAAATATGTGATACCTATCTTTGTGAGTCTGGCTTATTTTGCCTTAGTCTTGGTTTTTAACAAAGAGAAACTGAGCATTAGCAGTTGGTTATCTATCACACACATTTATTTAGTATATATGTATAATGATGAAATTGCCTGAAAATACACTTCTCACAATGTGTTCCTAACATTAAAGAATGTGCAACTGTACTACATTTTCACTTGTAAGTGGGACCAAAATCAAGTATTTTAGAGAAAGATTAGGCAAACATATAAGTATATAGAACATTGGATGCCCACATTTTAACTCCGTAGTTTGGTATTTTCCAAATATTCTTGGTCATTGTGTCTGGAACGTTGTTATAAGAACTCCCTCCCCAGCACTGTCACCAGCCTCTCCCATGTGTCCCTCCTTTGGCGCCTATTCTCCACAAAGCCACTCATTTTCTCTCTGACTCTGGTTGGTTAACAATTCCAATTCCTTTAGGTCTCAGCTGAAATGTCACTCCCTTGCTGAAGTCTTTTTTGTTCAGCCACTGGCATCTAGCACAGTGCCTGAAATATAGTAGAAATTTAATTTACTTATTTTATTCCTACTTTTGCTGATGAGGAATGCTGCAATTAACATCATTGTTTATATATTTCCAACAATTTTTCTGACTATTTTCTCAGGATCCTTATCTAGAATAAACTAACTAGATTAAGAGGTATGAATATTTTTAAGCTCTCTCTCTCTCTTTCTCTCTTTCTCTTCTTCTTCTCTCTTTTCTCATCTACCTTCTCCCTCCTTGCCTCTGATATTTATATCAAAATTGCTTTCTAGAAATTATTTCAGTTTCTGCTCATACCATCAGTGCAGCCTTTCTGCATCCCAGTGAGCCAGCAGTTAAATTTTGGGGTCATTGTTTTCAGGTTTCCAAAATTCTAAAACATTATTTTGAATTGGTTAAAAGTGTGCGTCTACTCCATTTTTAATTTCTCTTTATTTATTGCTTACTAAAAATGTCATTTCAGTGAGCAGGTATGCTACTTTCACACAATTATTTATTCTCCCACAGTTTTCTTATTTAGTGTCACATGACCTCTATTCTGAAAGGAGACATATATACACATATATGTGTGTATATATATATTATATATATGTTGTTGTTGTTGTTGTTAGGTGCCGTTGAGTCGGTATCCGACTCATAGCGACCCTCCGTACAACAGGGGAAACACTATTGTCAGTGCTTCTCTGCTGTGCATAGGGTTTTCAATGGCAGATTGATTTTTGGGAGGGGGTTGCCAGGTCCTTCTCCCAAGCCTGCAGCACCTGGTGTTCCCAGGTGGTCTCCCATCCAGGTACTAACCAGGCCCGACCCTGCTTAGCTTCCGAGATCTGACGGGATCGGATGCCACAGGGCTACAGCTGCAGGCATTATATATATGTGTGTGTGTGTGTATATATATGTATATATAAATTTTTTTGCTAAACCACAGATGATTTACCTGAAGGATTTTTTTTTTTACATAGCTCAAATTCAGCTGTCATCTACTTCACTGGTTCCAACAAGAGTGATAATACATTTTACGAAAAAGAAAAAGGAGGATTTCTTCTGTCAAAACAAAAAATGCCATTAAAAATAGACCAGTATTAACAGTAATAATTCAGAAAAATACCATACCTTACACTATAATGTATGAAACTCATATCACATATTACAAATAACCAACTACATTTTAATATCTTAATTCACAATATTATGCAGCAATTGAGGAGGCTGAAAAGAGAATAAATATTCTTTTACAGACTATATAGCAAAACCAATTACCAAACAGGGAGACTTCCAAGTACATATTTTTGACCAGAGCCCTGTCAAATGGCCATAATTTGGTGGCCATTGAGTCTGAGAAATTTATAAATATTTTAATAAACTCTATGAAATGGCAGTTGGATTAGCCAACTGTACTGAGTGCTCAGCTTCTTTTCTGCTTCATTCCATGACAAACCTCTAAGTTCCCCAATGTATATTACAGCTAAGGCTGCAACTTAAAAAAAAAAAAACCCTCTTTATTTTGAAATAGTTTGACTCATAAGACCTTGTAAAAATAGAAGGTAGTTCCTGTGTAGCTTTTATGCAGCTTCCCCAAGGGATAATATCAAGGGATAATTTCATATATATATTTATAAAAGATACAGTGAAAAGTATATATATATATATATATATATACTTTTATATATATATACTTATATATATATACTTTTAACAGTATCATATATATACATATATATATATATATATATATATCACTGTCATAATTTAGATAGAGACTATATTTAAGTTTCACCAGTTTTTACATGTACCTTTCTTCTCTTTTTGTCTGTTTGGTCACCACAAATAAATAAATGCTCTTATATTATCCCTTAGTAGTAACAGCCTTTCCCAACCCCTGAATAACTACTCATCTGTTCTCCATTCTTGTAATTTTTTACTCTGTGAATGTTGCATAAATGGTATAATAGAATATGTAGCCCTTGGAGATAGACTTCTTTCACTTAGCATAATGTCCTTGAGATACATCCAAGTTTTGCTTTTTTTTTTTTTTTTTTTTTTTTTTTTGCTGCAGTACTGGGTGTTGTACCCAGGGCTTTGCACTTGCATGCTTTGCAAGTACTGTACCACTGAGCTGTACCCCCAGCCCACTTTTTTTACTTTTTGAGACAGGGTCTTGCTAAATTATGCAGACTACCTCTGGTCTCGAACTTGTGATACTCCTGCCTCTGCCTCCCAAGTCTCTGGGATTATAGGTGTGTGCCACTGTGCCTGGCACATCCAAGTTTTGAGTATATCAATAATTCATTCTTTTGCTGAGTAATATTCCATTGTATAAAAGCACCAGTTTGTTTATCTATTTACTTCATGTAGACATTTACTTCATGTAGACGTTGTTTCTGGGTTTTGACTATTACAAATAAAACTGCTATAAAAATTTATCTACATATTTTGGTGTGAACATAAGTTTTAATATCCTTAGGATAAATCCCGGGCTGGGATTTAGCTCAGTTGGTAGAGCACTGCTCTGTAGTCTCTGAGGTCCTGAGTTCGATTCCTAGCACCACAAAAATGGGAGAAGGACATGGCAACCCACTCCCAAGGCAATCCCGAAACAATCTGCCATTGAAAACCCTATGAGGGTTGCTGTGAGTCGGACATGACTCAATGGCACCTAACAACAACAGGATAAATCCCAGGAGTATAATTGTTGGGTTATATGATAAGTGTATATTTAACATCATAAGAAACTGCCAAGCTATTTTCCAAAATAGCTAAAACACTTTACAATCCCATTATTCATAGTGGCCAAAATGTAGAAACATTTCAACCCAAATATCTACTGGCTGGTGAATGGATAAATAATATGTAGTATGTCTATACAATGGAATAGTATTTGACTATTAAAGCTAATGAAGTACTGATATAAGCAAAACATGGAATACCTAAAAATATATGTTATGTTAAATAATCCAGACACAAAAGACTACATGTTATATGATTCTGTTTTTATGAAATGAGTAAAATAGGAAAGTCTATAGAGAAAGAAAGTAAACTAGTGGTTGGGGTGGGGCTGGGAGAGGATAATGAATGCTAAAGGGCATGCAGTTTGGTTTTCAGGTGAGAGAAATGCTCTGAAGTTAGAATGTGGTAATAAATGCACAACTCGGTAAATATGCTAAAACCATTGAATTGTACGCTTAAAGTGGGTGAATTTTATGGTATATAAGTTATATTGCAGTAAAACTATTAAAATTTATATGAAAATGTAAAATGTCTAGAATAACCCAAAGATCTTTGATAAAGAAGCAAAATTTGGAAAACTAATATTACTTGATTTCAAATCCACAGTAATAAAGACAGTGTGGTATTAGCATACAGATAAACAAATAGATCAATGGAATCAAATAGCAAGTTTAGAAATGTGTGTCAACGTATACACACATATATTAGCAACTGATTTTTGACAAAGGTGCACAGGTAATTCAGTGGAGAAAATATAATTTTTTCAACAAACGTGCTGGAATAATTAGATATCTATATGTAATTTTGAAACTTCATGTTGAATTTTGAGCTATACCTCATACTACATAGAAAAGTGAGCTCAAAATGGATCACAGAACTTAATGTAGAATGCACACTACAAAACTACTAGAAGAAAACATATGAGAAAACTTGTGCTGTTGGGTAAGGCAAAGATTTCTTAAATATGACACCAAAGGATTCATTAAATAAAATATAAATAAGTTGGAATTCATCCAAATTAAAACATTTTGTGTTTTGAAAGATACTGTTAAAAGTATGAAAAAACGGGTGAACTACATTCCAGAAGAACGATTTTGCAATTCATGTATTTAGTAAATCTGAAGGATTTGTATTTAGGGTATATATGGAACTCTAATTCTCAATCAGAGAGGCAACTTTCCAATAAAAAAAAATGGGCAAAAGATTTGAAAAGACAGTTTTCCAAAGAAGATACAAAGAAAATTCCAAAGAAGATGGCAAATAAGTACATGAATATATAAATGCCTTATATCTTGAGGGAAATGGGAATTAAGTCTACAATGAGATGTAACTGCACACATTGTAGAATAGCTAAGGTTGAAACAGACCAACCATACAAGCATTGATGAAGATATGGAGAAACAAAAGCTCTGATAAACTACTGGCGGTAGTTTAAAATGCAACAACCACTTTGAAAAACAGTGTGGAAGTTTCTTAAAATGTTAAACGTATGCCCACCATGTGATTCAGCTATTCCATTCTAGTTATTTACTTAAATGAAATGAGAGCATATTCCTCTCCAATGATTGTTGTTGTTGTTAGGTGCCCTCAAGTCGATTCCGACTCATAGCGACCCTCATAGGGTTTTCAATGGCTGTTTTTTCGGGATTGCCTTGGGAGGGGGTTGCCACGTCCTTCTCCCATTTTGCAGTGCTGGGAATTGAACTTGGGACCTGAGAGACTGCAGAGCAGCGCTCTACCAACTGAGCTAAATCCTAGCCCCTCCAATGATTAGAACACAGATATTCATAGTGGCTTTATTTGTAATAGCTGAAAACTAGAAACAATCTAAATGACCATTAGCAGATGAATGGATAAATAAATTGTGATATATTCATGTAGTGAAATATCACTGAGCCATTCAAAAGGAATGACCTAAGGATGGGTGTGACAATATGTGTTAATCTAAAAATAACTAGGGTTATTTCTGAAAGAAATCAGACAAAAAAGAGTACCTAGGGCTGTATACTTTCACCCTATCTCTTCAATTTATACGCTGAGCAAATAATCCGAGAAGCTGGACTTTATGAGGAAGAACGTGGCATCAAGATTGGAGGAAGACTCATTAACAACCTGCATTATGCAGATGACACCACTTTGCTTGCTGAAAATGAAGAGGATTTAAAACATTTACTGATGAAGATCAAAGATCATAG
>VMDO01023029.1:0-32452 GCA_007922755.1 Pedetes capensis
CAACACACAAGCCCCCACAGTGCAGCAAACTGACAGATGTGTGGGAGATTCGCCAAAATACTTTGTTTTTATTTGATGTTGGCAATGTTCAACAAATCAAAAGAATTAAAGCCGTTATGCATTCTTTAAACTTATTGTTGCTAGGTTTGAAACTAGTTTTAAATGACATGTAGAAAATCCACAGATGTTTGACAATTAATGGTACATTTAAAGAAATAGATTATAGTTTCCTTAATCTATTAATAGATATCTATATAAAACCTACAGCAACAACCATATGTGATGAACAAACATGGAAACTTTTCTCCATGAGAGTTGGAAAAAGAAAAAGATGCCCATTAGTACCTCTTCTTTTCAATCTCTAACCAGAGCAATAAGAAAATTAATAAAAGGTATAAGATTGATGCCTGTAGCCATACCACTGTGGCATCCAATCCCATCAGATCTTGGAAGCTAAGCAGGGTCTTGCCTGGTTAGTTCTTTGATGGGAGACTGCCTGGGAACACCAGGCACTGTAGGCTTGGGGGAAGGTCTCAGCAGCCCACTCCCAAAAAACAATCTGCCATTGAAATCCCTATGAATAGCAGCGAACCACTGACAATAGTGTTTCACTTGTTGTATGTAGGGCTGCTATGAGTCAGACACCAACTCCAACAACAACAACAACAAAGAAAATAAAGTCAAACTGTTATTATGTATAAAAGACATAACTCTATCATGTAAAATTCAAACTTTTCTACAGTAAAACAATTAGGATTTATGAGTGAATTTAGAAAGGGAAGTAGATAAATGGTCAATATAAGAAAATCAGTCATATTTCTATATACCACTGCTATGCTTTGGATCTGAAATGTCTCCCAAAAACTCATTTGTTGAAGGCATGGACCCCAGTGCAATGGTGTTCAGAGTTGGGGCCTTGGGAGGTGATTGGATCATGAGAACTCTCCCCCCATGGAATCATACCTAAATGGACTCTTGGGAAGTGTTGGAATCTCTAGGGGCGGGGTCTAAGTAGAGGAAGTAGCTCCCAGGAGGCATGCCCTCTAATGGTATATTTTGCTGGCCCTGTTCTCTCTCGCTTTTTGTTTCCTGGCCCCCATGAGGTGAGCAATGTTTCTCTATCCTGTGTTCCCTCACCACAGGCCCAGAAGCAATGGAGAAATGTGACCATGGATGGAAATCTCTGAAACCATGAACCAAAATAAACATTTGCTCTTGTAAATTAATATTCTCAGATATTTTGTCACAGGAACAGTTAACACACCTCTACAAAACAATTAGAAAAAAATTTAAATATGCATACAATTTGCAAAAGCATCCCCCAAAAACCCCAAATACCAATGGAAATAAAACTCATCTTATATACATAAGACTTGTATATGTAACCAGATGCCATAATACATGGACGTAATCCCAGCAACATGGGAGGCTGAGACAGGAGGATCTCAAGTTCAAGGACAGAGGCAGCCTTAGCAACTTAGAACCTGTTTCAAAATAAAACAAAGAAAAGTGAGTTGGGGTGCAGCTCAATGGCAGAGCACTTGCCTAAAATGTGCTGCAAATTGGGCTCAACCTGCTAGTACTGAAAAAATAAAAGGCCTGTACATGAAAAACTGAAAAACATTACTGAGAGAAATTAAGGACTATAAAAACTGCAAATGAAAGGATTTGCCATGTTTATAAACAGAATACAATGTTAAAAAGATGGCATTTCTCCCCATAATGATATATAGATACAATCAAGATTCAGACAGATATTTTAAAATATGGAAATCACCAAGCTAATTTTACAATCCATATGTAAATGCAAAGAGAAAGAATAACCAAGATCATCTTGAAAATGAACAAAATCAAAAGATATACATTACCAGAAATCAAGGCTCAATACAAAGTATAGCAATTAAGATTGTGTTACATAAAGAAGCTCAAAGGAAAGTCTAAAGACAAATATACACAAGTGGGTAGTCACTTGGTTTATGATGAAATGCCACTGCATTATGTACTGAAACGTCTTCTCAATAAAGGATGCTGAGCTCATTAGTTATATATAAGGAAAAATCTAATTGGCCCTGCTTTACAGAAAAATCACTTCTGGTGCTTTGCAGATGTAAAAAATTAATGGTAAAACAAATTAGCTTCCAAGAAAATAGGAATTTATTGTCATGTTCTTGGGGTAAGTAAAGAAAGTCTTTTAGCAGAACATAAAAATACACTGACCATACAGGAAGATTACATTAACATTAGGAGATTATACAAGGACACTATTAAGAAAGTGAAAAAAGAACGCTATAAACTGGAAAAAAGATATTTACAACACATCTATCCCAAAAGATACATATCCATAATATAACAAGTGCTACACAACCATAAGAAAAAAGACAACCCAAAAGAAAAATGGGCAGCAGATTTCATCAGACACTTCATAAGAGATAATATCTTTCCAGTGGCTAATAAACACATGAGAAATGGTCAAATTTTATTAGTTGTAAAGACAGTGAGCTGGGCACAGTGGCACATGCCTGTAATCCCAGTGATTTAGCAGGCACAGGCAGGAGGATTGAAAGTTGAAGACCAGAGTCAGTCTGCACAATTTATTAAGAACCTGTCTCAAAAACTTTTTTAAAAAATGGGCTGGGGGTACAGCTCAGTGGTACAGCACTTGCAAATCATGCAAGTGCCCCTCAGAACTGTACACACACACACACAAAAAAAAAAAGGAGTGAAAATTAAACAGGGCGCAGTGACTCATGCCTGTAATCCCAGCAACTCAGGAAATGGAGGCAGGAAGATCAAGAGTTTGAGGCCAGAGGCAGTCTGCATAATTTAGGAAGACCCTAACTCACAATAAGAAATAAAAAATAGCTGGGTGTGCAGCTCAGTGGCAGAGTGCCTGCAAGGTATATGTGAGGCCTTGGGTTCAACCTCCAAGCACCACAAAAAAATGAGTGAAAATTAAAATTAAAATGAGATGTCACCACGTACCAACCAAAATTACCAAAGGAAAGAATACACCAAACCCTGTTAAGGAAATGAAGCAACACTAGACATCATTTAAGTTAACATTCAATCACACAGCTGCTTCAAAAAATTGTTTGGTCAAATCTACTAAAGCTGAACATATATGTGTTTTATTGCCCAGCACTTCTACTCCTCAATATACTGGAATATTTAACAGAAATATGTAAGAAAAGTAAAGATGTCACATTGAAGATGAAGGTGTGTGTGATTCATGCTATGGTAGTTTCAGTTGCATCATATGCTTTTGAAAGCTGGACATTGAACAAGGGAGACAGGAGAAGAATTGACACTTTTGAATCATGGTGCTAGACACAAATATTGAATATGCCATGGACTGCCAAAAGAACCAACAGATCCATCCTAAAAACAATGTAACTAGAATGATTCTTGGAAGCAAGGATGACCAGACTGCATCTTGTGTGTTTTGGACATGTTGTCAGGAGGGACCAATCCCTGGAAAAGGACATCATTTTTGGGACAGTGACAGGTCAATGAGAAAAAGGAAGACCCTTTACTAGATAGATTGCCAAGTGGCTACAACAGTGGGATTAAACATAAAAAAAAAATCATGTGCCTGGCACAGTGTCAAGGAGGAGTGTTTTATTCTGTTGTACATAAGGTCACTATAAGTCAGACCCAACTCAACAGCACCTAACAACAAACAACATAAACTTATGTACCCCAAACACATATAAATTAATATAAACCAAAAATGGAAACAACTTATCCTTCAAAGGTAGGATGAATGAATTTTTGGTATGTTCATGTGATGAAATATTCTGCAGCAATGAAAATCAATGACAGGATGGGATAAATGGGAACTTCTTATATACTAACAATGTTTTATTCCTTGATTTAAGGATTACGCAGATATGTTCATTTTGTTAAATATTTAATAATATGTGCACTTGTATATGCCCATTTCTGAGTGTATGCTTTATTTCAATGAAAATTTTATGAGGCACAAATCAAATAAATTACATGTTGTTGTTGTTGTTGTTGTTGTTGTTGTTGCAACTCATAGCGACCCTCATAGAGTTTTCATTGGCTGATTGTTTAAGGATTGCTTCGGAAGTGGATTGCCATGTCCTTCTCCCATTTTTGCAGTATTGGGGATCAAACCCAGGGCCTCAGAGACTGCAGAGCAACACTCTACCAACTCAGCTATGAAAATATGGTTCAGAAGAAAAATTTTAGCTTCATCTTTTCCTCTTCATCACTGACTTGCTACACCAATAAAGAAATTGCTCCACAGTTTGGGGTTCTGTATTGGTTGCATAGAGAAAGTATACATAGTAAAGAAAATTTAATAGCTCCATTTGATAAATAGTGCCACAATAATAACTTAAAGTGAAAGACATGTTACATCATAACAGAATGTTTTGTCTTAGAAATTTATATGCTTGTGCATGTTCCCACTAAAACATCAAAAGTAATGTTGCTGAGAATTTTCTTATCATGACCTTGCTACATATCTATGAAGTGAATATGGGAAGATATTACTTCTTTTACAAGTAAGACACAATGAACAAAAAAACACTTCCCAAACCCATTTGGATTTTGACTAAAAGATGTTGGATGGTTGAGTACTAATTTTGTGAGCTTACAAACTCAAACATACAATTTCTACTATGAACCAATCTACTGAGATCAAGAGTCCTCTAGTCATCATGAGACTGGTTTTTGGCATCTCTTTAGTGAACAATTACATGAATATTTGTTCCAGACATGAAATGCTTTGTATGGTTGAACACAATTTTCTCCAGAATTGCTTTTAAGCCTTCTTCAAGTCTTCTGATTACATCAGATTGAGAGTCTGAACAGCAGACAATTTAAAAATGGAATGAATGGAATTTAAAAATGCAAATGAGTGAATCATATTCCTTCAAAACATTAGAAGTTACATTCAGTACCTTTACTCTGTTTTATCTGGAGACGATCTAAAGTTCCTTCAAAGTCACAGGATGTGTCCTTCCCATAATGCAGTACTCTCACTGATGTATCAATGGGAAAGAGTAGTAGACTGCTTCCTGCATTCAAGGAACTAAAGACTCTTATATAAATATTGAGCTACAATGTAGTGTATGTGAAATTTGCAACAATTAAGAAAGAGATCTATTGAGGGTTCTGATAATAATAATCTCATCCTCCTCAAAAAAGAAAAGTTGAGGTTTCTGAAATGATTAGTAACAACAATTTTCCTGACCTCAAGAAGATCATGCTAGTCTGTCTGATCATGCTACGAGACCCTAAGAATCAATTTCTCTAGTATATAGTATGTTCTAAAACTAATGTACACATATGATTATATCTTACAAGATTCTTCAGCTTTTCTCAAAAGGGTTTATAAATATTTTATCTTAAAAGAGGACTTTTATTTCTCTATGGACCACACCATTGAAAGCTCTATGGACCACACCATTGAAATAATCACTCACTTCCTCTCAATTTTAGGTACTGAGGCCTGACTGAAAATGTGACATAATTCAATATGATAGCTTTCATGAAATACATCCTAGAAAATTTAATCAAATTCACTTCTAATTTCAGGTCCAGTATGTTCTTTTATACATTTTCTACATTGTATGATATTAACAGAGAACATCACTTGTGAGATAGGAATTATAAGTGAGATTGTGTAAGCTCCCAGTTTGAGATCTTTACCCCCTGGTCTTGGTACCAGTTTCACAACTATATTTCTCTAAAACCCATAAAATCTGTTCCCACTAGTAATTCTCCTTAACACTCATGTTATTGTTGTTGTTAGGTGCCGTCAAGTCAGTATCCAACTCATAGCCACCCTCATAGGGTTTTCAATGGCTGGCTGTTTCGGGATTGTCTTGGGAGTGGATTGCCAGGCACTTCTCCCATTTTTGAGGTGTTGGGAGTTGAACTCAGGACCTCAGAGACTACAGCGCAGCACTCTATCAACTGAGCTAAATCCCAGCCCAACACTCATGTTATGATATTTTTATAATTCTTCTAGGATATTTTTAGGATTGCATCCAAAGCTCACAATTGAAGATCATAGTCAAGTAACTTCTTTCATTCTCTCTTGTCTTTGCCTTTTATGATTAATGCTATTTCCACTATCTAGTGGTTGCTCCAATTGGAGGAAATATTTTTATTTACCCTTTGAAGGAATCTCACTACTCACCTGAATAAATGAATTATTCAATATAGTTTTACTCCTCCAATTAAAAATGTGGCCTTTAGAAAATATTTTAAAGCATCCAAGGTTAATATAAAGTATTAGGGTAAATTGTTTTTTGTCAGTCACATTTTTGTTGAGGTTAATTTCACACTCACCTAGATATTGTAATTTTCTTCATGCTGTTCATCTTGAATACTGATTTTCACTTTAATGTTTTAAAGGAATAATGATCCAAATTATAAGAAACAAATTCTATGGGTATCTGAAATTGAAGAGAGCTAAGAAGAGTTGCTTTTAGAAAGAGCAAAGAGGACAAGTGAACAATTTAAAAATGGAATGAATGGAATTTAAAAATGCAAATGAGTGAATCATATTTGTCACAGAAGCCAGATGTCCACTTGCTTCTATGTTACAAATCAGTATAAAGGCTTATTTATAAAGAAAGGTTTACATAATAAAAACAAAATGATGTATTTAGAAAAACAGTTTATTGATCCATCTGGTTTCAATGTCTCTATAAGAGAGGAAGAAAAAGATCGTATTTCAGTTAGCTCTACTTCAATTGCCAATATCAAATTGCTTAGTCTTCCTTAAAATAGGCAATGAATATGATATACTACATTGTATGCAAAATTTCTTCATGAGTACTTCTGTAAAGAAGGGTCGCAGATTTTATAGAGTCATATTTCCAAAAAGTTTAAGAATTACTGTTCTGGCTCAAATATCCACATAATGAAGTCATGTCATTTGTAACTTCTTTCAGATAGACATCAACTAAAGTCACTAGGATGATATTTTTTAAGAAATCAAATGTCCTACAATAGAATTTTTTTCTTGGAATAGTGCAATTAGGTGAATGGGGCAGGAAATGAGTGCCTTTGGGATATGGGAAGAAACAGTAGAAATGACAAAAATACTTAAATATAGATTATGGTTGTAAAGGCAGTCAGTTAGACTCATAAATGGTAAGGCAGAATGTCACATTCCCCAGACAAAAATACTAAAATTATATTAATACATTAGCATACATTTATTTCACTAAGAGTTTGAGTATTTGGCTTAACAGGATTGATTACTCATATTGGATCCTGTGTATCAAGAAGATAAATTCAAAATTGAGATTTACTGTGAACTATGCAAAAAACATTTTGAGTCACTGAATTATTGAATTAAATGGTATCATATCACTTGAAAATTCATTTAATGGAGGGGCATAGACAGAAATGTGTGTGCCTATGAGGTGCTTAAAAATCATTCAGAGTTGGCCAAAATATATAGTACAGATCCTATTCCTTTTTTATTTAAATTTTCTCCTAGAAAATTCCACCTCAAATCCCTTAATGTAATACCATTACGATAATTTCACTTCTCTATTTTTTAAAAAGGTTTACACAGTAGAGAAGGAATGGAGAATTATCAATTACTGAGGAAATGTGGGTTGAAGACAGCCAACACACATAAGTAAGGCTCTCTCACACCCACACACATATTATCCACCAGGGAATGTTATCTGATGAAAATTAAGTACATTTTCCAGCTCATTTCACCAGATTTAGTTTAACCTTTTGCTTTATATAAATAGAACTTGTCTAACTAAATAAAATTTTTAAACAAGGAGGCTAGATAACACTCCTTGACTAATGTACTGTTTCTAAGATTCTTTTTTGTTTTTTAGCTAAGATATTAAACCAAACATTTTTTGTCTTCTGTACTTATACACAATTTATCAAAACTAGGGAAATATAATAAACTTAGTACATGGCTAAAAGTATTTCATCTCTAAAATTCTAGAGCAATTATGGAAGCTAAATAAAAGAGGAAACCCACCTAACACCTAATTCTCCTACAGTAACTAGGGCAATTATAGCATACAGGGAACGGGCGCTCAACAGATGCTTCTGTCAATGGGGTCATAGTATTTGTTCATATTATATACAAGGAAAATATTATTTACTAGCTCTTATTGGTAAAGGATACAATCTTCTTTGGTCAGGAAATGAGCTTGAAACCTTTGTTTTATCATACCATTTTCTGAAACCACCAAGCCATGTCATACAAATTGGGGTCACAACAGAGAAAATCATCTACATTCTTTGTTTCCTACAGTGTGATCTGCAGCCCTGGCACATCATCTTCACTTTTGTGCTTACTCAAAATACAAATACCCATTCCAGGCCTATTGAATCATTATCTTCAACTTAGCAAGATCTAGGTGACTCACATACATATGAAATTTGGAAGCACTGGTCTACATCAGTGATTCTCAAAGTGTGATACCTCAACCAGCAACAGACCCATCATTTGTGAGTTTGTAAAACTGAAAATTCATTTGTCCTATCCAGGTCTACTGCATTGTAGCAAGTTCTTCAGGTGGTTCATAAGTATATTACAATTTGAGAACCACTGATCTAGATCACTCAGTTCTGATTTTGTTTCAAATATTTTCTATCTACCAAGCCCTCCAGTTACCTTCTTCTTTTTCACCTCTATTAGACAGAGATTCCTTTTAAGATAAAGAAAACCAGTGGGAAAAGCTGCATACTTATCTTTTTTGGAGAGCCCTAGAATTCCCTCAAATACTTAAAATAAATTGAGTATTTGGTTTTTTTTTAATATGCTAGCATCTCTGCTGTTATTTCATAAAATTTTCTAGTAATCACATTAATGTTTTACTTTACTTTTTCCTACACACACTCATATACATAATTAAAATCCATTATTGAATGGGTAGAAAGTAATCATGATGTTAGTTACATGTTTATACTATATGTTCTAAAACTTAATCCTTACCCTTTCAACAGTTTGAGAGAGCTACAGTGTCAGATGCAGATTACAAATGCATGTGATTGGATTTTTAGTTGAAAGATCCACACACAATTCTAATCAGCATCTGATTTTGTAGTTCTCTAAAACTGTTGAAAAGGTAAGGATTAGATTTGAGAATATATGTATGATGTTTAACACTGTGTTATCACCTTTCCTGCCTGTATAATCCAGAGGGGGGGGGGCACTATCAAAAACTATTGGTAGAAGCAAAACTTCACAATAGTATGTCTTTTTGTAGCCAAAGTAAGAAATGTTTTGAAGGGATTCCAAAAAAAAAAAAAAAACACACACAAAATAACTCTGAGCCCTGCTGTAGCAATCTCCACTCTATTGGCAAGAATTGGAACTGGTCCCATCTTCATTGTCAATTCGTTTCAACAGTCACCTCTGTGGGGCCTCCCAGTCCCTCTGAGACAAAATTAGGAGTAATGCCTCCAACTTCTCATAAAAATGTTGGTATGTATTTATCATAGCCTTTGCTATATTGAGTTCTTACCTTGGGCTTTTTTTCTCATTGACCAGATTATCAGTATTTTGAAGGTCTGGACCTTTACATCAGTGATCTTCGAATTACTGATAGGAAGCATAGTCACACCATTTACTCAATGCTCAGTGAATATTTTTGAATGTACAAAATGACTAAATGAATGACTAAATGAATGAAATCCTCATGGTAAAAATAGCATACTCTTTTGGAGAATAATATGCCAAACACAATGGAAAAATCAGGTATCAGAAATAACCTTGCATTACTTCTTACATTAATAGTGCCTTATACCTAAGTTAGCACTTTTGGTAACTGTAGCTGTACCAGAGAATCATACAATATTAACTTCCCAAAGGACCTTGAATGTGATCAAATGCAACATTTTTCCTTTGTCAATGAAGAAACCCAAAGCCCCGATAAAATGACACACTCAAGTTTATATAGCATATTATTGAAAAACTAGAGAAATATCTTTACTTTTCTATCACCCAACACTGCCACCTGAAAGACCATGAAAATTATATTGTATTTCAACAGAACCATTTCCTTAGTTTTACATATTTTCAATCTGCAAAAAAATAAAAAACACTTTTGTGTTTCATCTTTTTAAAGCCTCAGTATTCTTACTATTTGAAATAGATTATTTTCCTATCTGTTTTAGAATATCTCTGAAAATTTTCAAGAGTTTATTCCATCCTATAGGGCTTCTCACCCTTTCCATTCCCATGCTTGACTCTCCTTAGTGTTAAAGAAGTTGTACAGAGCCAGGCACGGTGGCACATGCCTGTAATCCCAGCAGCTTGGGAGACAGAAGCAGGAGGATCGCAAGTTCGAGACCAGAGGCAGTCTGTGTAATTTGGCGAGAGAGAACCTGTCTCAAAAAAAGTTAAAAAGTGGGCTGGGGGTGCAGCTCAGTGGTCCAGCACTTGCAAAGCATGCAAGTGTGAGACCCTGGTTTCAACCCCCACTACTGCAAGAAAAGAAAAAAAAAGGTTGTATACATGCCAAGGAGAACAGACCATTTAACACTGCTTGGGAGGATCTCCTTTCGAAGCTTTCAAACAGGCTAGCACGGGTAATGCTAGGTGACAATTGGCTCCAGACTATTCAGCCTATTGTACAGTGGCTTCCTTTCCTTGGTTGTAGCAAAGAGGAGTTCAGGCTTCAGATCTTTGAAATGGAGCATCAAATACTTGCCATATGAAAAATCCCAAAGATATTTGGACCCAGAGAATCAACATCGTTAGCATGCCCTTACCCAAAAATGACCTCCCTCCACAATTTTGTTGTCCAAAAATATTTGAGTTGTAGGTCATTCAAGTGTTATGTTTGAAAAAAAATGTAGATAAATAGGGATATAGAAACAAAGACAGAAATATGGTCACAATAAAGAAAATTATGTATACCTCATTCTCATGAATATAATCAGTCATTAATTTAACTGCATACTTATTTGGCTTCTTATTTAGACTTTCTTTGTAAGAATGTTTGTATTCTCTTGTGCAGGTGACAAAATCAATTCAGGAAATACCATCCCTGTGGTTGGGAAAATGTTTCAGAGCAAATGCATTCAAAATCTTTTTCATTGAGCTAAGAGATAAAGTCTCCTGTCTCCCTCTCTCTCTCTCTCTCTCTCTCTCTCTCTCTCTCTCTCTCTCTCTCTCTCTTCCTCTCACTCCCTCCCTCCCATCCCCTTTCTCCGTGTAATAGCCCCAGTCCTGAATCCTGAAACTCAATATGTGATTATGTGATTTGGAGATATTGGAAGGGAATATGTATTACTTCTGTATGCCTTTCCCCAATTACATATAAAATGACTGCATAGATGTCATGTCAAAGTCATAATAATTTCTTAACCATGTGCAAGGGCATATGGAAAAACTGAATATTGAAAGATGCCTTGAACTTCAGTACTAGAAAATATTGATTTATAGCAAATTCCTAGCAAAAACTGCCTGAAATAAAAAACTAATTTTAGAATTCAATTAGTTAAAATATAAAAATCTTTCAGATCATGGAATATAAAATTCCTAAAATAAGAGATCTAGAATATCTGACCATAAAATGTGTTAACAATTATTCAGATTCTTACTCAAAATGAAGTGACACTGAAATATAGAAAGAAAACAAATTTCTGCAACAATATTTATAACATTGACACTGCAATATCTGATATTTTTTGTCTTTTTCTTACCCTTTTTCTTATCTTTTTTTCTTTAATGCTGATACAAATTTATTCTCATTAGCATGAAAATACTGATAGCCATACCCATGTTCAATTAGAAGAAAACTGAAAAAACTTAACAGCTAACTAAAGAGCTTTGAGTACTAAATTCAGTGCAGGTTTAATTGGTGAACAGAAATCTTTTAATATATATTTGGTTAAGGATATGTGATCTAGTCAAAAACAATGAATAGTCTGGAGACCTAAGAAGGAACGTGAACCAGTTTTGAGTTTTTTAACTAAAATTTACAGAATTTTAATGTCTTAAATTTATCTTTGTCTATGATTTTATGTTATTGTTATAATTTATTTTAACAATAATACATGTTTTTCATTATTTTGTGGATTCTCAATCCCCTTCCCTAGGTAAATCAGATTTCAGAAGTTCTCCCATAGTCAAAACCCTCCAAAATGAAATCTATAGTCAAGGCCTCAGTCCAGAAACACATCTAAATTCAGTTCAAATAAAATCTCTCCTTCCTAAATGTTCTCACTTATCAAATAACTGTATTCATCTTTATGTATTATTTCTACCATAAAAAATATCTATGTGCTTTCAGAAAGGTTTACTCTTATAAAACTATCAGGATGTCTACCTAAAAATCAATAGTAGATTTGGTGATGTTATTACTCTAATTTCCAAAAACCAGGTATTCATAAATATGGAGCTATGTCTTTTCCTGGTGGTAAAGCTCAGAATTTGCTAATTGCTGCTGCAGCAATATACTCACCTAAATTGAAGGACAAGCTAGGTTCATGGTGAGAAGCACTCATTTACCCGTAAAAACTGAGAAATTACACTGCTGAGTAATTGATTTGTGTAGGAGTTGTTCATAGATTGTCCTCTACCCATGCACTAAAAAACAAAGCGATATAGGGTCTTACTCCTTCACCTACCAAAGGACAAGTTACACACACAAAAAAAATCCTAGATAATAGTTAGAACCACAGGTATCCTATCTTCAGCCCACATAAGATTATTATATAGTTGTGAAATTTTAAAAATTGTGTCAATAAGGTGGTATAGCATTGAAATAAAGCCTTTACTTTTGAAAGCAAAGAATAACATTTTATAATGAAAATGAAGACACTAAAAGCCAGTGTTTTCTAAAAGCCAGTTTATGAAAATGTTTGTAAATAACATGCATTTCTTAACATGCACTTTCTATAGCTTTCAACCTAACAACAACATGGTGCATTTATTCAGTTATTGCTAACAACAAGGCCCATATATGTCATTTTATTTTTTTCTACCTATAACTAGGTGTCTATGATAGCCCTGCTCCTATTGTATTTGTATTATTAAAGATTGTTGTAAGGATACCATTGCTGTATTTAACATATGTACAACTTGAGGTGTACAGAAAAGCAAGCAATCAGGAGCTTCAATTTGGTGTCTAAAGAATCTTCCTGTATTCTTATTATCCTGCGATTGTGTTCAGAGCTTGAGAATTTATAATGGGGGGAAAAAAACTTCACACTAGCAATCACCATTTTTTTCCATAATCAAGTCTATACTTCTTTTTATATTCTTTTGCTGGATTGCTTTTCTCTGTTTATTGTTGTTGCTAAACAAGGTGAGAGTTTAGGCGACATTTTTCAATGATGATTTCTTTTGCAATAACAAAATCTTAAATGCAATCTCACTTTTCCTCCTGCTATGTGCTATCAAATTCATCTTTGTATGGGAGGCACAAACTAAAATGAGTAAATTGCCCTTAGTAGGTAGTACTCTTTTCCTGACACTAGGAAGTAAATTGCCAAAGAGTTGCACAGGGTTTTAGCTGCATGATTCCCATTGACTTTAATGGGAGTTGCAAAGAAAACACTCCATGCAAAGCCTAGAAAAGTAGGGGTTAGTTTTCTTTATGGTCTCCACTGTATTTTGTACCCTCTGGCCTTGAACACTCTCACTTCATGCACTTCTCTGTTCTTTCCTTTCTTTGGACCTTTATCCCTTAGAGGATATAAATCTTAGGCCTTTTCATTTAATCATCCCTATACGTACCTAATCAACACATCCCTCCCTTAACACGAATTCCACAGTGCTACAATTAAACATCTCATTCTCCAATCTCCCAACCCCAAACATGACTGTCTAGTTTATGCAGATAGATAGAGAAAACTTACTTTTATGTTTATGGAATACTATTATAATATTACCTGGATATTTTTGCATGTGTACAACATTTCAAATATTAAAATTGCCTAAATTGTATTTTTGTATTTCTTAAGAATGCCTGTGAATATCATCAATTATATTATTACTTAACTCTTAGCTGTTTTTAGTATTTCCTCAAAGTTTGCATAGAGCACAACTGTATACATTTCTCAGAAATACATCAGGCATTGCAAGGTTTATGCTGCAGTTAGCTACCATGCTTCATAGGACTACTGAACAACATAATAGGTACCATGATGTTTGCTCCCAGCAGAATGGGTACACAATTCCATCATGTCTGGGGAATGAAGGACACTCTTGTCTATGTGATGGAGAGAGCAGGACCACAACTGCCTGATGTCACTCTTACATAATACATTGCAACACACACACACACACACCCTATGAGATTGTTCTAATTCTCTAGCAAGTTTTGATTGTGGAGACAGCCAAACTAGGCTAGCTTTGAGCCAGACTTTTATGAGTGTTTGGTTCTGTATAGAATGCACAAAAGGCCCAATCTTTGTGCCTACCACTTTTTTCATTACGGTAGCATTAATTACTAAGTAAGATGCCAAGTAATTGGCAAGGGAACACTACTTGCTTATTTATCAGATACCTTTATCCTATGCTCCTGGCTTCTCTCCTTTACTGCACTTTTATAATAGATTACCAGAGTGGCAATGTAAAGAGTAAAGGGTCTTTCCTTTGCACATTTATAACTCAACTTACCTTGAGTTTTTTGTCTTATTTCAAATCATACCAATAAGGATTTGCACTTAGCCAGTATATTAACCAACACACCATATACAAGTACATAAAGTCTAAAACAAAGACTACATTCTGCTAAACGCGAATGGTTTTGTACCAAAAATCTTCCCAGTTTATTCTTGTACTTATGAATTCTTTATTTCTATGAAACACTGTGGGAATGTGCCATAAAATACCAGACGTAGCAAGCAAACATCCTGAAACCTTCCCAGTACTCAGGCTACCTCAAAAACATACAAGGACATATTTTTCTCAATTTGTTGTCTTATTTGCCCCAGTTATTATTAATTGCTACTGTTCTATCTCTATGTTGATCATGACAAAAGATATGTTTTTCATAAAATAACACATTTGGACGTAGTAATGAGAACCTTGGTTCCCATCGTCCCCACTGCCGAAAAGCACGTCTCGTGCTGTACAGGCGCAGTTGGCTGTCCAAAGACCCTGATGCCAAATTGCGGAGGATATTCTTGTCTCTGTGACAAATTGCATGCTGGTGGGCTGTGCAGAGTGTTGTTCTGGCAGCATCAGAGTTGTCTATGTGTCTGTCACTTGGTTAGACTGCTTCAGCGCTAGGTGATTCCACCCCGCTCCCCACCCCCTCTCCTTTTTCTTCAATGCGTTTTTCAGACTTACCTTTGCTTCCCAATGAATGGGGGCTTTAACATTCACTTGACAATGAGCCTACGGAAATGCCTCCCAAGCTGTCCGTACAGGTATCTGTAGGGTGAGAGAAGGATTTTTTTCACAGTGCCATACTTGTTTTCCATACAAACCTACAGGCTGCCATTACAGCCACCCACATTCCGGTTGGCAATACACTTATGCAGTGAGGGCTTTAATGAATCCAGGCAAAACTGCGCAGCATTTCTGACACACAGGAAAATCATGCATTTTAATGATATTGCAGGGTAATTTATTTCTTTAGTCTTTAAAATATTAATCGCCAATATTATTCGGTAACATTTCAGCCAGGAGGTTGCTCTGCATTTTACCTGGTGATTACTTTTTAAATTAATGATATTTCTTTTGTAAATATCTTATGTTAAGTATGATGTTTTTTCAGTGAGTATCTGCTAAAAAAAGTGAAAACATAAATGAATAGACAATATTCAGTAAACAAATTAGTTTGTAAATATACTTCAGGCAATTCTGGCAGTGTCTGTTGACTACCTATGAAGGTATATAATTTAATGCCTCCAGATAACTTGTGGGTAAAATCTAACCAGTTGACATTTTGAGATAAATAATAAATAATACTACTATTTCATTACTGAGTTTATAATTAAGTGTAACTGTAAAGGCATTTTAAAACTATAACTGCAAGAAATAGAGTACTTTAAAATTTTCGTGAAATTGAAAATGATAATGTAATGACTATAAAAGATATAGGACAATTTTTTATTATATAGAAGGACAGCAAATTTTCTCCATGAAACATGTTCTGTAGTATTGGTGCATTATTTAAGACTCAAAGATGTATAAAGAGCTAATGGACTTTTTTCACAAAGGATAATATACAATGGAATAATCCTTAAAGGAAATGAACAGGCTTTCCATCTTGTGAGAAAAAAAATGTTTGTTTTTGCTCCTCTCATGTATAAATGTACTTATTGTTTTCACTGTTCAAAGTATAGCCCTGAATTAAGTGGACTGTAAAGCTCCTCTAGGTTCTTTAATATAAAGATGTAAATTTTTTCAAAGAAATACATCTATTTTTTAATATATATGTATACATATATATGTAGTAGAACTTGGAGGAGAGAGATTATAAGATATTTTAATATCGCAGCTCTCAGGGCAAATAAGTGAAATTTTCAGCCCAAGGTGATGTTTGAATGAGTTTGTTTTCATCATGACTACTGATAGGACTTGTCAGACTTCTGAATTGCATGGGTATTTTTAAAACTAAATTTATCAAATTATGTTTCCCTGACAATCTCACCTTTTGTTCTAGTCTGTAAAACCTGGCAGCACATATTTTCTAACTTCCATCACTTAGTAGCATCCAGTGTGAAGCTATTGATTCTAAAATTGCCTGGGTTTCCTCAGAAGGCGGCTTGTTGGTTCTGCACTGTTGTCACTGAAGTGGTTAAAGCTTTGTTTGTTTGTTTTGTTCTGAATGGCTCTTAATGGATTAAGCTTTATGCTTTCACCAAAGCAGTAAGTGATTGTTAAAGTAGCAAAGAATAAACTAACCACAGGGTGTGGGTGAGGGTGTGTGGGTGTGTGTGTGTACCCTGCATCCATGCACAGATAATACCAGCATAAAGTAAATAATGATATTTAAGTCCTTAAAGTAATCTAGCATAAATATGTGTTAAATAAAATATTCCTTATTATGTATCTTTAACAAGTCTATCTGCTGTAAATTGCTACAAATTATGCCAACGGATACCTACAATGAATTAACTCTACTTAATCAAGAATAATTGAATTAAACTATATGATGACCCACATCTATTGAGATGGATAGTATTAATTATAGTTGCAGGATCACATTTTACTATGAAATTAACATGCCATTGTGTTTTGATCCTAGACCTCCTTTTCATAATTTTACCAATAATATTCAAAATGATGATTCCAAGTCATATAAACCTTTAAAGCTATTCCTGGGACATTAAGGAATATATGTGTATTCGCCTTCATAATATTATGCTATGGTTCTGGACCCATATAATTAGGTTTTGGCTTAAGTGTGATATTAAGTAGAGGATTAATGAGTTGACGAGTAAAGAAACACCCATATCTGGAGAAACAGATGGAAATGCATTAATTTATGTGACTATTCAGTACAGTGCCAGTTCTTCTATAAGAGGAAGACCTTGTTCAAGGTCTTACTAGCAATGCACAGTGACTATAAGAGCTAAATACTCAATCAGAAAGTGACTTCCTATTGTCCAACTTTCTTACTGTGTGTATAGACAAAATGCTGCAGGTTGTGTTCAGGTCACCCTTTCCAGTTCTCCAAAATTGGTATTCTGGGACATCCTTTAGTGTACCTTAGCCATTAGTAATAGATGATGACTACCTCTAGTAGATCATGGCTAATTCATCTTGGAACATGCTAGGAAGAAGATACATTTCCTTTTCAATGGACAAATCATGAAGTCTAGAACAAATGAACGGGGAAAAAGTGGCCTCTGCTTCAGCCTCAAATAACCCAAGATTCATTAATTAGTGGCACATGGAAAACAATCCTTTGGAAGTTTTTCAATATGACTATTCCAGAGAGATCCAGCACAGTATCTGGAGTTCTCTAAATGTCATACGTGGAATATTGCATTTTGGAAGTAAATCATGTTAGAATTATGTTACTTTAAACATGGGGATGAAAAGCCCTCCATTATAAACCTGAATTCTTTGGGCCATGAATATTGCATTTCATACTTGCACATGTGTAAGTGCAAATGAACAGTCTGTTTTACTTCCTAGAACATTAGCTCAATTCAGTAAATCCTATAATATAAAAGAACAGCAAAAAGTTCTCCTCTTTCTCATAAGTATTGGACACAAAAGATCTGAAACCTTGGAGGAACTTTCTAATTTCTTTCTTATAATAGAGTCAATAAATTGAATTGAAAGAAGGGCTATATTAAATGGAATACATAACCTTCAAATGAGGGTGAATTTAGCATATAGACAACAAATGATTCCACTACATGTCTGTGCAGTCTTTGTAGTTTTCAAAGCTTCTTTCAAAGTGCTGATATTCTGATGATGGAACTAACTGCCACAATAATTCCAGAGCCTAGCATTAAAAGAAGGAATTTTAAAGAGTGCAATAAAAAGAAGGCAGTTTTCCCCCTTCTACATAATATTCTCAAGTTAACATGGGGAAGGTGTTATAAAACCTAGATGAGTTCCCTTACTGTGTGACACCACTAAATGTGTGACACCCCAAAAGCCAAATGTAGTTAATATTTATATAAGAAAAGGTGATGTATCTATAAAATGTAAAGTCGCCGTGTAGTAGTCATTTCCTGAGGCATTGTACCCAAATGAAGAGGAAGGGTAATTACAAAGGAGAGATTATTCCTCCCTCTTCTTTTTTTTTTTTTTTTTTTTCCTTTTTAAGATCTGGGATTTCTCTAATTGACCTACTGCACTTTTGTTCCTAACACATTGTCAAAAGCAAAACAAACTGTGTAAATAGAGACCTAAGGCTCCTTTTAGGTTATGCTTGTTTTACTGATCACAGTTTTCAATATTCCCTCATTTCACTTTCCCTGGTAATGTTTCATCTTTCCTGCTCATACCGTCCTGGTCCATATCTTCTTGCACTACCACTCTGTAAGTCTCTTCTTCTCCTGTCATTCCTTTGTTATAGAGAAAGGAGGAGGGGTACTGGGGAAGGACATGGCCTAGGATGCACCCTAATCTTCTTCCCTGTTTACACCACCACCTGCGAAAGAGGAAGAAACTTTCCAGAGTTTGAATGAAAAGCTTTGGCCTCTCCTACAGACTGGGATGCATGAGGCGGAAATAGTGTTTGTTAACCCGGCTGAACCATTAAAAAGATCACACACAACAGGGTAGCTTTAGAAACCCTCGGAATTTAGGCCATACCAAGTTAACTAAATGGGAACTCACTAAAACAGGTGCACTTTCCTGACCCCAAGATATCCAACAGCCCAAGTTTATACAGAGCCTTTTAAAGAATTGGATTATGAAGACTTTTTAAAATTAGTTCATGAGGATGAAAAAATAGTTGGCTCACTGGCAACACTCCATCTGAGAGCATCTTGGAATAAAGTACAAAACCTTCCAGGACTTACTAGCAAAGAACTGATTTCAATACTGTTCAGGTTTCAGATACTATATGAGAATGAAGTACAATTGTAAAGCATTTATTAAAAATGGCACCCTAAGTTTTCATTATGCCCTTACTCAGAGTAGAAAGAAATACAAAATTGGAAATCAAATGTAAAGGAATTTAGGTTAAAAACTGGGAGTATAATCCACATCTTATATCTTGACCAATTCTTCTTTAACACAATATAGTTCCTATAGGAGAACTTGGGTAAAGGTGAAAAGTTTATTAAATGTACTTGGTTTTTGGATAATAGAAAGGATCTGCAAATATAAATAGGCTCTAGTGGCTTGAAAAAATATGATTTGCATTAAGAACCTTCTCTTCACTAATTTGGGCTATGAAACACATGGAAATGAACTTCAGTGGAGATACTTATTTTTATAACAAGTCCAAGCTGTACCTTCTCATTGAATTCTCTACTTTTTAAATGAAAATGCTTGCCTTCCCCAAGATGTTTTAAGGATTTTCCTCTTCATATCTATAAATATATACTCAGCATATTTTAGGTGCTAGAAATATATCAGTATCTCCAAATATCAGTAGTAGTACTACTTATTTGCAGTTAGTGTGTGGGTGTATTTATACCACTTACAAAGTAAAACAGTATTAATTTTAATAAGGAATATATTTTATTATAATAATCCAGTAGGTATGTAGGTAGATAAATAAATACACAGATAGATAGATAGATAGGTAGATACATACATACATACATACATAGGTAAACTGCAAAGAGATCATACAAGTAGATTTAGATAGAATTATATATAGAACTTTAGAAGAGGTCAAAGGCATCTCTTTTGGCATGGAATTATTTTTGACCTTTGGTGAATGTCTCTAGGCACTTCGGTCCTTTTAGATTGACTTCACATAATGATTGTTATCCAGTTTTAAGTAATTATCAGTCAAAGAAGTTGCTATTTTTATTCTTGAACTTAAATATCAGCTTTCAGCATGAACTGCTATTTTTAGGTGTCAAAAACTACTTCAAATTTTCCTTAAGCAGGAAATGGTCATGGAGTATGATATCAATGCCCTGTGATGGTCAAAACCCATACTCTGAATTCCTTCAGAAGAAACTTCCAGTCAATATTTGCGTATCTTAAATACTTCACTACTTCCTCATTTCTTCCTGTGGCACCAGAGGCATTGCTGCTCATTCCTGTAGATGCTCAGCAACATGGATGTTGAAGCTCACTTACTGTTCCTGAAAGAGAAATTGTATCCAACCTAAGTCTCATTGCTACTAAATCCATTACTTCTTCCTTGAACAGCTGAAATTTCTAACCCTCATTTTGGGACATTCTGATTCATTCAGAAATACAACACACACACACACACACACACACACACACACACACACACACACACCCCACAAACTCAAACTATTTTTAAAAATAAATAAACAATGAACCATATTCCGACACTATCCATCCACCCTACCCCCTACCCCGTCCACCCGACTCTATCTCCCTCTCTTGTTTTTGACAAGGAATGAGATGGAAAGAATAAGGAAACCATAATTTGAAGTCAGATAAAACATAGGTGTTACAGGTCCTTAAGAGAAGTCATTCTCATCAATGGCCATGAGACAACCAAACAGCAGTAGAAAATTTCACACACAAAAATTCACCTGGGGTGGGAATATAAGGACAATAATTGCATGATATTCAAAGCACCTATTATGTATCAGGCACCAAACTAAAATTAATCAGGATGAAGAGTTATACAAAATCTAAAATGAGTAATCTTTTGTTGCTATTGTTATTGTTGTCGTTTTTGGCCTATTCCTTCTATGTAAGTTGGCTTAATCTATTTAAAGTGAAGACATCTCCAATAAAAGGATGTTAGGCATTTTGTTCTGTCAAAATTTGATAATGTACTTAGAAAAGAATGCCTGGCATATAGTAGAAGCTTAAATATTTGTGGAATGAATGAATGGTTATTAGTACTTTTCAAAGACAAAATAAATCATCTGTCACTTCTAATGTATTTGGAAAGATATCAACAAATGGCTATTGATTGCAGATGCTAGTTAGGGTAATCAACTGCGTAGTAGTTTATTTATTCTACTATAGAATTTTTGTTCAGAACCCCTGGGGGAAAATTTTTGCTATGATTACTCCCAGGCTGGCAGACAGTGCCTTTACTCCAGAACAAAATCTCAAACCAAGCCCATGTCCTCTCTTCATGTCCCTGCCATTTAACCATCCAGTTGTTAACACATTTTAAAATCTGACAGGTTATTTCACTTCCAAAATGATACTAAGAGTCACACATGTCAGAACTTCACTTGATAAGTTGTGCTCATTTCAAATGTGGTATGTGAGCACTGAATCCTCACTCTTTAAATCCTGCAAAGTGTATCAATAATTATGCCAAATCCATCCAACAGTTGATTGAGGTGTTTTCAGTTTGATATGGGTGTCAAAATGCACACATTATTCAGATCTTTGCTGGGTATGTTGAATGGAATAAAAATCCATTCATACATTACAGATTCACTACTAACATGAAAATTAGGAAAAGGTATCTTGTATTCCACAAACATTTTCTTTGTGGTTACAGAGGTGACTTTGCTATCTGACATCTTGTCCCTCTTTACTATACCTAACTATATCTGTCATGTGTAAAAGTTCTTAGAAGAATACAGATTGGTATAATTCCCTGGTTGTCCTTTACAAAGAAATAATTTTTGTGACTCCAATTTCCAATCTATTTTGAAAATATTAATGTTTATTTAACTATAAAGTATATGTTAAATGCACACACACACACACACACACACACACACACACATACTCACCACTATCTCTTCTTCAGGCCTCTCCTGACTTAACTTTACATGTTTCCACTCTATCCTGAGGGACTAAACTTCAATCAGAGACAAGTCAATGATGGAAACTCTTCACTTGGGCTTCCACTATCTGTGGTATTCCCAGCTTATAGCTGTATTGTTGGAGCTGACATAAATAACCAATAAAAAAAAAACAGGAGTAATATGCTTTATATTTAATGTGCTGTCATGAAGGATCAAGGTAGTAACCCAGGAAGACTCAAACTCTGCTTTTTAACCAAATCAATGTGAGTATAAAGTATCAATTTAGTAAAAAAGAATGACCTCTAATAAATAATACACCAACGTTGGCATAGAGAATATCACTCCATATCTTAAATTTACTAGGAAGGAGTTTAAGAAAAGTTAACCTTAATTTCATTTTATGATCATAAGCCTCTCTAATAAAAAGACAACCAATTACATATTGTAGCTAAATTCATCTCTGGTATACACATATTTTTCTCAAATGCTAATTATTTTGGTGATACAATTGAGAATTATTTTCTATGTTTATGAATTCTTTTCCTGTAAAGACTCTAGCCAAGGGTAACAATGGCCTGAGGTGAATCTCTATACATAAATTCATTACCATCTTTTAATTTTATAGCCTTGAGGTTTTGACCCAAAGAGGTGTGGGAGTTCAGAAGGGCAGGATTAAATGGAGCAAACATTTGTCTTTGGAGCCCAAACACTGACCTTAAAGATGTAATATGAACTGCCTGATCCCAAGGATATTGTTATGGTCCGATATGTGAAAATGAACAGTAAAAACATGAAAAAGAAAAAGAGGCAGAAATATTTTAAAGGCAGGTTTGGCATAAGTATTTAGTGTAGATTTTATATTCTTTGACTATTTTTTTAACCATATTCTGCTTTTAAAACTGTAGATAAAAGAGTAAGGCTTGTGACTTTTAATGAATCTCTGTGAATTTTGATTGCATACATTACTCCAACCCTCTGGGGTTGGGGGGACAATTATAGTTCATTATATGCATCTCAAGTTGTTTATTCCTTATGATGCACAAGGATAGTTTAAGGACTTGTTTCTGCCAAGAGCTTCCCCCCTACACCACCAAATAATTTCACAACAGAGTAAAAACACATGGACTTTATATAAAGTAAAAATAGAAGTGATATAAGGGTTGTATTTTTATAGCTGTATTTGAGTACATTTCAAATGAATGTTTGTTAAACAGGGGGAAAAATCAGACTGGCATTGTCGTGATTCTAAGCGAATTAGGTGAGGCAGGAACAGGAAGAATCTGAGTAGCTTGCATTTAATTAGCACTTACTGGTACAAAATAAATTAGACAGATTTGTCTTGTTTTATGAGCAAGATCCTGTTTTTCTATTTCATTTTCTTTGTGCTTTTGGTAAGGACGGATCTGGCGCTTTGGATACTAAATAGGCAACTAATTCAATTGGTGCTTTCTCCGAGGGTCTGCTTGCAAACCGGTGCCAGACTCACTGGTCCTTTGTGTCCTCCCGCCCTGCATGTGTCTGGGCTCCCCTGGCCAGTCCGTTTTTTTGTCTGTGATGGTTAATAAGCTTTGAGCCTAGTAGTCAAATGTGGTGGGAACGGGGACAAGACGAGGGTCCTTAGTGAAGGTGTTTGTTGTTAAATAGAACAATTCAGCTGTCTCTTTAGAAAACTTGACAAAAGGAAATGCTCCCTGCTGAAAATTTTCTTAGCCTGTTGCACAAAAGATGAAGTTTGTTTAAGAAATTGCTGCTAAAGAAAGCGTCAACCCATTAAGGTAATTATATGGAACCTGTGCCGTATAACAGCTTAATTGATGTTAATGTTTGTCTAATTGGTGATTGGGAGAGTGCAAAGGACTAAAGGTCTTCCGAGCACTTTCAGTCATGGCTCTGAAAGGGGCTCTTCTGGTTTTCACAGTTATAACAATGCCTGCGCGTCTTTCTCAGATTACGCCTTGTTTTCAGCCCCTTACAGCATTCTGCTCCACTACTTAAAGCGTAAAATAAGGGTGAAGAGCCATTGTCTAATGCAGCCTTTTTCAAAGAGTGTTTCTGACAGGGATTGTTCTAGGAATCAGGCAGGAGAGAAGGGAGTGTGAGAGGTGAAAGCCACTATCACCCACTTGTGTCACCTCCCCAATGAGCAGCAAGAGCCGCCTAATTGCTGCATCTGTGTTTTTTTTTTCCTCCCCTCCAAGCTTCCATTCTCTTAAACAAGATCCTTACACCAATGCCACATGTTCCTGTGGAATCTATCAAACAAAACCAAACAGAAAAACACCCCAACCTGCTGACATTTTTAAAAATTGGCATAAAAGAACTGTTAGGAAAACATATATAACAATTAAAGGCATGCGCAAAAATCTATGCACTTTCATCTTTCCTAAGCTTTCGCATACTGTGTGGACATATTTGCAAGTACATTTAGATAAAACAATATATGTATGCACCTAAACATATATATGTGACTTTTCTGTGGAAAGATACAGCTGGATTATTACATGGTTACTTACATATGCAGGCATAAATGTATGGATTTGGAAATCTTGCATTTGTTTTCATATGAGAAAGCCATTTAAATGTGTCATCCATCTTTACGGTATAAAAAAAGTCATAGTAAACATCATTGGTGCAGTTAATAAAACTCAAATGCTGAAATATTTTGCATCTCTAAATTAACTGAACAGCCAAGACTTGTCTTAAAATAATAATTCTCAGTTTACACACTCATTCATTCACACACGCACGCATGCACGTGCACGCGCACACACTCACAATGAATATAACATTCTCCTATCCCTGCAAAGTTATGGTTCTCAGGCTTTTCAATTTTTATGTTTTACATTGCTATATTTAACAGATTGATATTTTCCTGTTTGTTCTCTTTAGATTTCTTTTCTACATACAGAGTGTATTCATGTGCTATCCTAATGAGGAAATGACAAGTTTTTATCAACCTTATTAAACATACACCCAGAAGATATCCATTTTAATAAGGGGCCAATTACTAAGTGTGTCTTCAGTTAGAAAGAACTTAGCTTTTACCTTGTTCTTTGGCTCTCCATATCTCTAATTAATTGAATCTTGAAATCGTTGGACTTTCAGCTTAAGACTGAAGAAGGGAACTTAACAACACTGCCTATTCCTTTATGTCTAGAACGGGCAAAAAAAAAAAAAAAAAAAAAAAAAAAACACCTGTAATGCTAAAAGACTCAGGCTTTTGTCTGTTTCTAATATTACTTTTCTGCCTAATTGCCATCACTGCCACGTACATTAGGCCCTTTTTCAGCAGGGTTAAAACAGGGCCAGTGATGAATGGAAAACTGATTGTACTGCTGTCAAACTTGAATGTGAGGCTTATTCTAGAGATAGAAGTATGAGGAAAAGGACAGAGAATTGCACTTCATTAAAGCTCTACCAAGCTGATTGGAGTGGAGGAGGTAATTGAGATTTAAAGTGGCATTCCCATCACACTGTCCCTTTTTCAACTTAACAACTGTCATTCAAGCCACATAGGGCAACAATTGGCCAGATTTCCCAGCTCTTCTGAGTAATAAAACAGACACTCACCTTCTGGCTATTCGTTTTACTTACTTTGTTCTAATTTCCAATTCATGTGTCATTAGTGAACGAAGATTGACAAGAAATAGCTTTGACCTCACAGAGTTGACCTTCAACCCCAAAGACCCAACTCTAGTCTGAACATAGGTTGGAATATGCTAAGAAACACCTTTCCTTTACCCATGAATGAATGGCAGTTTTTTCATCATTGTACCACCCCCTGCTTGCCACTACATTTAGACTATGAGACGTGTCAACTGCCTGTCACAATTACAATAGACACAGCAAACCAGAATTTTCCCCAAATCCAAGGGGAACTTCCTGAACAAAGAGTAAATTTTATTGCACAGATTTTGGAGACCTCCAATTTGTAGAGCCATAATGAATGCATCCCACAGACAAATAGGTAGTTGTTAATTATCCCAGCAATTTCTTTTTTTATGTGCTAACAACACAGCATGCTAAGCCTTCATATCCTACACTGTTACCTGATGATCTCATCGTGTTTGAAAAGATGGTAGGCTGAGAAGAAGGCATTACTATAACAAGTATGCATGACAATGCGTTACATGCTTTATAATCCCTTATTTTCATAATTCAATAAAAATAAAGTGTGATATTTTGGAAACAGATGGGTTGTCTACAACTTTACTGAACCAACTGAAGTAGTTTACCTATAGTATCACTTTAAGATAAACATAATCTTTGCAGTTTCCTTGACTGATTATCCTAAAGCTTATAAATACCAACTTTGTGTCATCATCATGTGCTATAGATAAGACAACAAATTTTACCGAAGGGCAAAACCTACAACCTGAATAAGAGTCCTCATTGAATTTAAAAGTAATTTATGGCTTGCACATAGTTTTGAAAAGTAATTGGGTCCTGGAAATCTATGATGGCTAGAAAATTTTATTATTTCTTTATATTAAAATAAACATTTGGATGAGTCTAGTGTTAGAGGCTTCAAAAACACTCAGCATAGTGGAATAAATCACTTCATTCTGTCAAGTGTTTAAAAACCTGACTCCATTCCCTTTATGATAAAACATTTTGAAAACATTGTGAGGTTACTGATTTGATTTCACTTTAATGAATTGTGAAGTCATTTTCATTTTACCAGAAATATTCATTCTCCTACACCCTTTTTTTCCCCCAAATCATGGCTAGATGACTGTACTGATTTATTTCACTTTAACGGACATTATAGTCAATTGGTTTTCCCTTGTAATATACTTCTACTATAACATGGATTTGCATAACTCATTGTGCTTCACTGTGTTTTCTGAATTTTTTTACTTGTGTTGCTGAAAAGGAGTATACAATATATTTTCTTGCAGGAGAAGACATTAACTTTCATGAGAAATCACAATTGTTACCACATCATCCGTAAGTACTCTCAAAGCTACTACCTTCAGAACATTTAAATAAAACTCAAAGAACTGATTTCTTCTGAAGAAGGTGATTAACATATAAACACAAAAGAATCATTTCAGAATAGAACACACTTCCAGAGTATGGCATAGTAAGAGTTTACTAATAATTATAAAATTTCAGCATGTCTGTTATGAATAGAGCATTCGTTATTAGATCTGTGTCACAATTATGTGTGAAACATGCTTTCAGGGTAATGACAATAATGAATTTGTCATTGGTTTGGGCTGATTCATGTGCCCTCCCTGTTACAATAGTGATCTTCCAAGACAAACAGTGAAGAAAAACTCTTTTATTTGGAATTTTTCTTTCTTGTGGGTAAATTTTCATGTCCTTATAGGTCAGAGAAGGTCCAAACTTACTTTTTTTTAAATCTCAACAGCACAGTTGTCATCAAAAGAAATACATCTCTGACTGTTAGTAGTTTCTGTAGAGTTGTCTTTTATCCTACACCTGTGACAATTACTCTGTGTTAGTGAAGCTAACAAGAGTCAAGCTACAGGTCAAGGGTTATGGCACTGTCAAAAGGAAGTTATTCTCCAGTCCACTAAATCTCTTATCATTTTCATCTAATGTGATATCCACCTGTCAGTCAGAGAATGTAGTCCATTGTCTTGCGCTAAGTGCTGCACTTTCTGCTTCAAAGAAAGCCCATTTCATTATTTTTCTTATTATTAGCATTCTCTGTCTTTAAAATTGTATTTTCAAAATATGTACACTGAACTTACAAACATTGTGAAAAGCTAAAATTTTTATACTAAAATCAAAGCAAAAAGTAATATTAAAATCAGATTTCAGGTATCATTTGATAAAGTAGCAGTCATATGTTATAAATTAGGTCAAAGAAGAGGGTTAACTAAATGAATAATGAAATGAGTAGAACCGGAGAAATAATGAATGCTAACTTTATTTGTGCCTGAGTGTATGTCTGCATGTGCACAGGCTTTCCCCAGATGTTATGTGCTAGCACCACATCCTGCTAAGAAGGATGTTTCTAGTAAAAAAATAAAGCATCTTATGAGAAGTATTTTCATAGTGGACTTCAGGTGAGATAAGTACACACAGTTGGGTCTGCTTATGCTATGCTTGGATAGAATGAAATTGTGCTTAAAATATGATACAGTGAAAGGCTCAGTTATCCCAGTATATACAGCATACAAATTATAATTCCTGTTTTTAGGAGATTTAATTCACAAGGAAAATCTTGCCTCAAAAAAAAAAATAAATAAATAAATAAATGAAAACAAAAGAACCCTCAACATCTCAAAGCTTTAAGAAAACCAGTTCAAAAGTGACTAAGTTGGATTGTTTAGATCTTCTCTCTCTTTGCAAAGAAACTAAATCACAAAGAAGTTTCCTGCCATCCTTTGCCTCCAGACAAATGTAAAGTAAATCTCAGGCATTTCATATGCCCTTTTCCTTCTGGCAACTGCTAAGAATAACAGAGTGGGATAAAAGTTTTAGAATACTGTGCAGGAGACCATATGCTTTAGCCTCAAATATGATATTAGCCTGTTGAATGGCATGAGTCTCAGTTTCCTCAGCTGTCAAATGGGAGTGAGAACTTATTATTGTTAACTCCATGAATTTTTTAACATGGGCATGGCACAGTGTTGGGGAGTGTTTCCTTCTGTTGGACATAGGGTCACTATAAGTTGGACCTGACTTGATGGCACCCATATAACAAAAACAACGTGGATTTTTAAAGGTTTAACAGCACCTATTTAGGGATCAGGACCTTTTCTCTACACTCCCCCAAGTAGTTCAGTGTTAATTCCTAGTAAGAACACACACACGTATCTATAGCCATATATATGGACTAGGGTTTAGCTCAGTTGGTAGTGTGCTTCTCCTCACTTTCTGAGGACATGTGTTCAATCCCCAGCACCCCAAATTGGGAGAAGGATGTGACAATCCACTCACAAAACAGTCATTGAAAATCCTGTGAGGGTCACTATGAGTCAGACACGATTCAACAGTACCTAATAATAACATATTTAATTATTAATAGTCCGCAGTCAATTTCAAAAGTACCCCAGTTTGGATGACAAATTATATGACATTTATCATTTCCTCAGCAGAAGTAGTAACTACTTATGTTAACAATTTACTTGAGATCAATTAGTGTAATTTAGACTCCTCTTGTCTTTACAAAATAATTCTAGTTCTTCTAACTTTATCTTCTGCTTTAAAATTTGGAGATTATTTTAGTAAACAACTGAAGCATATATTTGGGCTTCTGCATGTGCTGTTATTCAATATTTGAGTCACCATGTTCCAAAGACAACCCTGGAGTTCCTGACAAGGTTATATTGTTGTTAGGTGCTGTCAAGTCCCTGTCTGACTCATAGCCACGCTATGTACAACAGAGGAAGAGCCATGGTCAGTTATTCTCTGCTATTCACAGAGTTTTCAACGGCTGATTGTTTTCTGGGAGCTGGCTGCCAGTTCCATCTCCCAAGCCTATAGCACCTAGTGTTCCCAGGTGGTCTCCCATCCAAATACTAACCAGGTATGACCCTGCTTAGCTTCCGTGATCTGACTGGATCAGACACCTGGTGGTATAGCTGCAAGTGACAAGGTTGTAGTCTTGTATTTGATGGGTTTCCCCAGGTTCCACCTAAAGATCTCACATTTTGATAATTATATTTTAGGTAACCATCCATCTGCTTTATTTTTCATTGTTAAACATAAATATTATTATTACAGTTTTTGGGGAAAAAAAAACAACTGCCTACCAGCAAGCAGAAAATAAGTAGTATATTTCAATTGACTTGTTGTAGTTGTTGTTGTTAGGTGCCATTGAGTCAGCATCTGACTCATAGCAACCCTGTGTACAACAGGCGAAACACTATTGTCAGTGCTTCTCTGCTGTTCAAGGGGTTTTCAGTGGTGGATGGATTTTTGGGAGTGGTTTCCAGGTCCATCTCCCAAGCCTACAGCACCTGGTGTCCCCAGGCAACCTCCCATCCAAGTACTAACCAGGCCCAACCCTGCTTATCTTCCGAGATGTGATGGGATCAGATGCCACAGGGCTATGGCTGCAGGCTTTCAATAGACTTGTTGTTATTGTTGTTAGGTGCCGTCTAGTCGAGTCCGACTCATAGCAACCCTATATACAGCAGATCGAAACACTTGCCGATTCTGTGCCAGGCAAACGATCTTATTTATGTTTAAGCCCATTGTTGCAGTCACTGTGTCAAGCCATCTGGTGGAGGGTTTTCCTCTTTTGCGTTGACCTGCCACTCTCCCAAACATGATATCCTTCTCCAGGGATTGATCTCTCCTGACTACATGTCCGAAATATGTAAGACGCAGTTTGGCCATTCTTGCTTCCAAGGAGCACTCTGGTTGCACTTCTTCTAGGACAGATTTGTTGGTTCTTTTGGCAGTCCATGGTATATTCAATAGACATCTCGAGCACCACAATTCAAAAGCATCAATTCTTTTTCTGTCTCCTTTGTTCAATGTCCAGCTTTTACAACCATATGATGCCACTGAAAATACCATGGCATGAGTCAGACTCACCTTCGTCTTCAATGTGACATCTTTGCTTTTCAATACTCTAATGAGATCTTTTGCCACAGCTTTTCCTAGAGCAATGTGTCTTTTGGGCTGGGATTTAGCTCAGTGGGTAGAGTGCTGCACTGCAGTCTCTAAGGTCCCGAGTTCAATTCCCAGCAGCACAAAAATGGGAGAAGGGCCCGGCAATCCACTCCTAAGGCAATCCCGAAACAGTCAGCCATTGAAAACCCTATGAGGGTCGCTTTGAGTCAGATACCGACTCTCGACAGCACCTAACAACATCAATAGACTTAGTAAACACTAATTTTGTAAACAAGAGACACTTGAGATGGTGAAGATTGAATATGTCTTGTCCTGATGATAATAACTTATAAACACCATATGAAACACATAGTCCAATAGTTGATATTCTTGTTCCTTGGGTCTGTGTATAGCTATGTATTAAAATTATGACTAGTTGTGATGCCAGAATGAAAAATAGTTTTCCCATTCCCAAAATCAAATGCCTCTTTGCCCATGTCTTTCAGAGATATGTTTTCTTTAAATAATATCATTTGTTCAAACATTTTTTATGCTGATACATCAAAGGTTCTAAGAGCCCTGATGTGAAAACAAATAAAAACACAGAGAAAGAATTATTTCTAAAAATAAAATTTCCACCTAAAAACATTTTCACCATTTTATATTTCTAATTATAATATGAACATTTATTATAGAATCTTTAAGAACCTATATTACTGCTCCTAGTCTCATGTATTCAAAGTATAACTCAGTTTTGGGTTTTTGAGTTAATATGGAAGAAAGTATTCTCAGATACTAATCAGAATAAATGAGCTGATTCTGACACTAGAATAGGCCAACAGTTCCATTTGATTTTAGTTGTGTTGCTTTTTTTTATATCATAGTTAAGTAAAAATAGAGAAATGAGAACAATGTCAGAGAAATCTTACAGGTGAGTCATAGCAATCACTTCTCACCAAACCACAGAATTGCTCTTAATAAGTGTATCACTGGTAAATCTTAAAAGGGAAAATGAGAGTAGGTCATACAAGTGTTCAATAATTTCTAAATCTTTAAGTTAATTATACCTCTAACCTCATTTCAGCTCAAGAATAATAAGATTTAGAGTGAGCAACAATGGACAAGTAGCATTGATGATACTTCCTGGGTTTCTCAAGATTTCATAAGTTCCTTCAACATCTTTCTGTGATTGACTGTAATCAAACCTGAATTTAGCTGTTTCTATAAAGATAAAAAGGTAATAACAAAGAAAAAGAAAAGGAAGAAATGGTGTCTGTTTCTGTGCCTGAGTTACATACATTTAAAGAAAAACAGGAATATTTTCAAAACAAACACCTCAATGACTTTTTAAAAGTGTATTTGTTGAGGTGACCTGTAAAGAATATTCTCCCTCTATACATTGTTGTTGTTGTTCTTAGGTGCCATCGAGTTGAGTCCGACTCATAGCGACCCTATGTACAGCAGATCAAAACACTTGCCGATTCTGTGCCAGGCAAACCATCTTATTTATGTTTAAGCCCATTGTTGCAGACACTGTGTCAATCCATCTGGTGGAGGGTTTTCCTCTTTTCCGTTGACCTGCCACTCTTCCAAACATGATGTCCTTCTCCAGGGATTGTTCTCTCCTGAC
>VMDO01023030.1:0-32453 GCA_007922755.1 Pedetes capensis
CATTTATCCATCTGACTAGAGCTTTATCAATTTTAGTGTTCTTCTCAAAGATGGTGCTTTTACTTTTATTGGTTTTACATATTTTTGTTTTCATTTGTGCTTTTTTTCCATTTAATATTTCATTTATTTTGCTCCTTTGGAATTAATTTTCTCATATTTTGCTAGTTTCTTAATATGGAAATTGCTGATGATAATTTTAATTTTGGTACATATTCTGTATACTTGAAATAAGTGTATATTTTGCTGTTGGATGGAGTGTTCTATAAATATCAGTAAGTTTTAATTGGTATATAGTTTCGTTTTCTATATAATTAAGGAGAGGTGTAATCATGTCCTACATGTGTGATCCCATCTATATTTTTCTTGCAGTACCATCAGTTTTTCCATCATGTACTTTGTAGCTCTATTATTTGATGTATACACATTCTGAGATATTATATTATTCCTATCAGTAGTTCCCCTTTATCCGTCTTTACTCCTTTTGAAATCTTAAATCTGAAATCAAACCTGTCTGACATTAATGTCACCATTTTAACATTGCTTGCATTAATTACTTTTAACTCATGGCTACCTTTATATCTAAAATAAGGTTCTGCTGAGTATAGTGGTCCTCCCTGAAATCCCAATGACTCAGGAAGCTGAGGCAAGAGGATCACAAGTTTGAGGCCAGAGACTGCCTGCATACTTTAATGAGATCCTATCTCAAAATAAAAATATAAAAAATGGACTTGGAGTGCAGCCCAGTGGTAAAGGACTTGCAAAGTATGTATAAGACCTAGGGTTCAGCTCCCAAGTACTGCAAATAAATAAGTTAAATAATTAGATTTAGTAAATAAGTTTCTTTCAGGCAGTGATGGTTGAATCTTGCTACTTTACTCAATCTAGCAATCTCTGCCATTAAATGGAGTGTTTAGACCCATATATATAGTCTTCATTTTTTTATTTTATATATATATCCCATATATATATATATATATATATATATATATATATATATATAAAATCTTCTGAAGCAATCCCAAGACAATCAGCCATTGAGATCCCTACAAGGGTTTGACTGTGAGTCAGACTGGGCTGGAAGGCACCTAACAACAACAACAACAACAACAACAACACACACACAGTGCAGTGTGCCTGGCACAGAATCTGGGAGTGTTTCATTCTGTTGTACATAAGGTCGATAGAGTCATTATGAGTGGGACCCAACTCCACAACACCTAACAACAGCAACATTGTCGCCTTGGGAATTTGAACCTAGAGCCTCACATATTTTTTTCCAAGCACTCTACTACTGAGCTGTACCCTCAGCCTATTTTTTAATTATAATTTTGAGACAAGGTATTGCTAAATTGTGCAGGCTACTTCTGGTCTCCATCTCACATTCCCCCTGCCTCTACCTCCTGAGGCACTGAGATTACAGGCATGTGCCACTGTGTCTGGAATGACAATTTATATTTAAGTGATTTTTTGATATCATTGACTAATATTACCTCATTTCTATTGCTATTTGTTTTTCTGTTCCATTTTTCCTTTCCATTTTTTTTTTTTTTTGCCTTTTTGGGCTAATTGGAGATTTTATGATACTTTCATTTACATATATTCATTTATTAGTTATCAATTTCCAACTATGGCAAATAAGTACATGAAAAAGATGTTCATGCCTCATTAAGGAAATTAAAGTTAATACAATAATGAGATACTACTCTGTACTCCCTAGAAAGGGTAAAAATAAGAAGTCAGTTATAACATATTGATGAAAGAGTCAAGTAAAAGCCTTAACCACTACTGGTGGGAATGTAAAACTTGTATAACCAGTTGAGGAAACTTTTTGGAAGTTTCTTTGAAAGTTTAACAAATATTTACCTTATGACTCAGTCACCAAACTACTAGACATTTATCCAAGAGAAATGAAAGCAGATGTCCATGCAAAGAAGCCACACATATGTGCACAACAGCTTCATTCATAATAGAAGTTTGAAAATCCTAAATGGCCACTAAAATGAGAATGGATAAATAAATGGTAGAATTTCCATGTAATGGAATGGGACTATGTAATATAGATGAATAAAAAATAATATTTAGAGTCAGATGCTAGTAAAAAAGAAGTTCATGTGAATGATCCCATTATAAAATACTTCAGAAAATTCTGATTGATCTGTAGTGACAGAAAGCAGATTAATGTTTGCCTGGGGATGAAAGAAGATAGGGAGTAATAAGTAGAAATAATTATGTCAGCTGATGAGAAAATATTTGGGATTCATGGCTCAGTTCATAACTTGATTTTGGTGATGGAATCCAATAGATATGGTATAGATGTAGATATAGATCCATTGATATCTATAAATAGACATATTGAAGAGTTTAAAAATGTGGTATTAACTATTGTTTTCATTATTAGGTGCTGTCAAGATGGTCCCACTCGTAGCAACCCCATGTACAATAGAACAAAATACTCCCCAATTCTATGCCAAGCACATGATCTTATTTATGTCTAAGCCCATTGTTACATTGTGTCAATCCATCTAGTCAAGAGTCTTCATTTTTTTCATTGACCTGCCATTATACCAAATATGATGTCTTTCTCCAGGGATTGGTCTCACCTGACAACATGTTGAAAATATGCCAGTTGCAGTCTAGCCATCTTTGCTTCCAAGGAACACTCTGGTTGCACTAATTCTAGCACAGATCTGTTGGTTCTTTTGGCAGTACATCGTATATCAATATTTGTTTCCAGCACCATAATTTAAAAGCTTCAGTTATTCTACTGTATCCCTTATTTAATGCCTAGTTTTCACAACCATATGATGTGACTGAAAATGCCATGGAATGAGTTAGGCGCACCTTTGTCTTCAATATGAGATCTTTATTTTCAGAACTTTGAACAGGTCTTTTGCAACAACTTATCTCAATGCAATGTGTCTTTTGATTTCTTGACTGCTGTTTCCATGGGTGTTGATTGTAGAACCAAGTGAAGCAAGATCTTAGACAACATCAATCTTTTTTCCATTTATTGTGAAGCTGTGTGCTGACCCAGTTATAAGGATTTTTGTTTTGTGGGTGTTGAGGCACAATCCATACTGAAGGCTGTGGTCTTTGATCTTCATCTGTAAATGTTTCAAATCGTCTTCACTTTCAGCACTTTCACTTTCATACAGGTTGTTATGAGTCTTCTCTTCAATCAACATGCCATGTTCTTCTTCATAAGATCCAGCTTCTCAGATTATTTGCTCAAAATGGAGGTTGAGGAGGTATAATGAAAGGATACAACCCTGATGCATGCCTTTTTTACTTTAAATCATTCAGTGTTTCCCTGTTCTGTTCAAATGACTGTTTCCTGGTCCATGTACAGTTTCCTCAAGAGTACAATTAAGTTCTATGATATTCCCTTTCTTTTCAATCTTACCCACAATTGATTGTGATCCACACTGTCATATGCCACTCCATGATCAAAAAAAAAAAAAAAAAAAGACATATTCTGGTATTCTCTGCTTTTGGCTAATATCTATCTGATATCAGCAGTGATGTCCCTAGTTCCATGCCCTCATCTGAATCCAGCTTGATTTTCCCACAATTCCCATCTATATACTGCTGCAGTTGCTCTTGAATGGTCATTACCAAGATTTTGCTTGCATGCCATAGTAATGATATCATTCGATAATTTCCACATTTGGTTGGATCCTCTTTCTTGGGATTGGCACAAATATGGTTCTCTTCCAGTCAGTTGGCCAGGTAACTATTTTCCAAATCTCTTAGCATAAATAAAAGAGCACCTGCAGTGCTGCATCTGTGTGTGGAAACATCTCTATTGGTATTCCACCGGCTCTTGGAGCCTTTTGTTTCTCCAATTTCCTCAAGGTACCTTCCACTTCACCCTTCAGTACCATTGCTTCCTGATCATATATAACCTTTTGAAGTAGTTGGTCATCCACTAATTCTTTTTGGCGTGACTTTGTGTATTCCTTTCATCTTCTTTTGAAGCTTCCTGCATTGTTTAATATTTTTCGCTGTAAAATCCTTCACTATTGCTACTTGAGGCTTGAATTTTTTCTTCAATGCTTTAAGATTGAGTAAAACAAAGCATGTTCTTCACTTTTGGTTTTCTATCTCCAGGTCTTTGCACATGTTATTTTAATATTTGATTTTTTCTTCTTGAGCTGAATTTTGAAATCTTCTGCTCAGTTCTTTACATTCTTCATGTCTTCCATTTACTTTAGCTGCTCAACATTCAAGGGCAAGTTTCTGAGTCTTTTTTGACATGTAATTTGATCTTTTTATTTTACTGTCTTTTCAATAACCTTTTGCTTTCCTCATAAATGATGTCTTTGAAGACATGCGAAAACTTGTCTGATCTTTGATCATTAGTGTCTAATACCTCAAATCTGTTCATGAGGTGTCTCTGAACTCAGGTGGGATATACTCAATGTCACACCTTGGCTCTTGTACACTTGTTCTAATTTTCTTCAGTTTCAGTTTGATCCTGTATATGAACATTTGATAGTTTGATCCACAATCAGCAACTGGTTTTTTGTTCTGACTTATGATATTGGGATTTTCCATCATTTCTTCCCACAAATATAGTAAATTTGGTTCCTATATGTTCTGTCTGGTGACTTCCATGAGTATAGTCACTATTTATGTTGGGGAAAAATATATTTACAATGAAAAGGTAATTGGTCTCAGAAAATTCTATCATGCAATCTCCAGCATCATTTTTGTCACGAAGGCCAGAGTTTCTAACTACTGAGCTTTCTTCTTTGTTTGCAACTTTTGCATTTCAGTCACCAGTAATTATCTATGCATACTGATTGCATATTCAAACTGTTTCAGATTGCAGAATCTGGTAAAAATCTTCCCTCCCTTCATTTGTAGACTTCATGGTAGGTGTGTAAATTTGAATAATAGTCCTATTAACAGGACTTCCTTGTAGGCATATGGATATTATTCTGTCACTGACAGCATTGCACTTCAGTACAAATCTTGAGATGTCTTCTTTGATGATGAATGCAACCCCATTCTCTTTAATCTGTCATTCCCGGCATAGTAGACCATATGATTATCAGATTCAAAATGGCCTATGCCAGTACTTTTTAGCTCACTCTTGCCTAGAATGTCAATGTTTAAGCACTCTATTTCTCTTTTGATAATTTCTAATTACCTAGATTCATACTATGTACATTCCATGTCCTAATTATTAGTGGATGTTTACAGTTGTTCCTTCTCATTTTGAATCATGCCGAGGCAGCAGTGGAGGTCCCTGGGGCTTTACTCCATTCCTGTCATAAGTGTAGACTCTACTTTGAGGAAGCAACTCTTCTTGAGGCACCTTTCAGTATCTTCCAACTCTAGGGATTCATTTTCCAGGCCTATATCTGACAGTGTTTCTCTGCTATTAAAGAGTTTAAAAAATTGATGTTATCTATAGCTCATTAAATTACAAAAATTTATACACGTGACATTGTAAACTAAATTCACAGTAGAAGACAGAATATTTATGATAAAGAAGTTCAAAGGAAATGATGATCACTTAAAACTGGGCCAGTGACATGAAGTATTTTAGAAGATATGAAACTTAAGTTGTTTATTGGAGTTATTGGTCATGTTTGTGAAGGGAATTTATGGTTCAAAATTGGTCCCTGTTTTTGGATGATGCTAAAATCCATCAGTGTCTTTTTACTTTACACTGAAATATTTGTAAATATTTGTCCACATGGTCCAAGTAAAAATCAAGTATGTTCTCTTAGTCTTTTTCCCATTCCAGAGTTATTCATGGGGTAAGTCATTGAATACTCAAAGATATTTCACTGTGTGTATCAAAACAAATTATGGATAATATTACAAAGAATGGGAATACCGGAGAACTTAGTTATACTGACAAGGAATTTGTTCATGGACCGGGAGGCAGTCATTTGAACAAAACAAGGAAACTTTGCTTTGTTTAAAATCAAGAAAGGTGTGCATCAGGCTGTATCCTTTCATCGTACTTCCTCAATCTCTATGTTGAGCAAATAATCTGAGAAACTGGACCTTATGAAGAAGAACATGGCATCTTGATTGGAGGGAAGACTCATAACAACCTGTATTATATAGATGGCATGACTCTGCTTGCTGAAAGTGAAGAGGATTTGAAATATTTACTGATGAAGATCAAAGAAAACAGCATTCCGTATGGATTGTGCCTCAACATCAAGGAAATAAAAATACTTACAATGAGTCAGTAAGCAACTTCATGGTAAATGGAGAAAACATTGAGATTGCCCAAAGTTTTTCTTTACTTGGTTCTACAATCAACACCCATGGAAGCAGTAGTCAAGAAATCAGCACATTTCATTGGGACAAGCTGTTGCAAAAGACCTTTTTAAAGTGTTGAAAATGAAGATGTCACTTTGAAGACAAAGGTGCGCCTGACTCATGCCATGGTATTTTCAGTTGTATCATATGCTTGTGAAAACTGGACAATGAATCAAGGGGACAGGAGAATTGATACTTTTGAATTATGGTATTGGAGACAAATATTGAATACATCATGGACTGACAAAAGAACCAAAAGATCTGTCCTAGAAGATGTGCAACCAGAGTGCTCATTGGAAGCAAGGATGGCTAGACTCTGTCATTCATATTTTGGACATGTTATCAGAAGGGACCAATTCATGGAGAAGGACATTGTTTTTGAGAGTGTGAGGGTCAACAAAAGCAAAGACTATTTTCCACTGTATGGATTGACATAATGACTACAATAATGGGATTAAACACAAAAATGATCATGTGCCTGGCACAGAATTGAAGAGTGTTTTTTTTTTCTGTTGTTCATAGGGTCGCTATGAGTTGGACTGACTGTTGGAAATCCTCCAGAGGACACTGGTGGTAGGGTCCTATCTGGCCTGGCTGTAGGACTAGCATCTATCTTCTAGGGCAAGTGACCCTTGTCCTACATCCTGATCCTTCCCTCCTACCTCTCCCATCCAGTAACCCAAGATGGCCCCTGACCAGTCTGGCTCTGGCTTGACCACTTCCACTCTGATTTGTCATCCAGAGACCTCTGATCGGTCAGCTAAGGGACACCCACGATTGGCTTGGCCTGTGCCTTATCCATCTACCAAAAGTGCACATCTCCAAACCTATATTTGCATGTCTGTTGGTGACAGTTACTCCTGCTGTGAGCCCTGCCCTGATTAGCCACTCCCCGGTCCACCCCTCTCCTAAAGTATACAAGCAAGCCACTGACTACCCTCGGGGTCCTTGGGCCCACCAGGGCCTTTGGTCTAGTCCTCTATTCCACCTGTTTCCATCTATCCCAAGTACATCAATCCTGACCAATGCACCCTACTCCTGAGACTCACATATTCATCGCTAAAGATCTTCAAGGAAGACTGAAATCAAGACCAGGGCCCCCAAAGAAGTGAAAGATTCAATCAAGACATAAAGAACTCTTCATTTTCTCTCCTTGCCTAGAGTGGAGGAGAAAGAGAAGGCGAGCTGTGACAGTCAAGACCAGCATAGATCATTGGCATTAATAACATCCTTATACTTTCCCTTGCTCTTCTTTGCAGGAGCACCTCAATAAAGTCCTTGTTCCTGTTTTTACAATAAGAAGGCTCCTGAGGTCCTTCTGTCAGTGCCACTGACCAGCTCTTACCCTAACCCCGTGTGTCCCTGGACATCAGCCATATCAAGGCAAGTCTCTGAGACCTTAGCCAAGGCAGAGCAGAACCCTGACACCTGACTTGATGGCACCTAAGAACAACTTATTTACAGTTTTTAGTGACATCTAAGGCAGTCCTCATGCTGTTGTTTTGTCTTCTTTCAGGAATTTAAATGTCCATTCCCATGTAATTATCAAAGCTCCCCATTTTATTTATGGTCAATGATCTCTCTCCACCCCTCTCTTATTGCACCTGTTCCAGTGCAGCACCTCCTGGAGAAAGGAATGTGTCTCCATCATCTTTATTTTGCCAATCATTGCTTCTTCCTCTCAACTGAACTTGTATCCCTAGGTTTCTATCTTCTATAGGGTGAATGGAGTAGGAGTAAATGGACAGTGGGAGCAGAATAGTTTTGCTATAGTACTGTTGTAATCTTGCCTTGGCAATTGCTAAATTTGACTCCTTTCATGGAGTGTCCTACTCTCTTCCAATTGCTCTGAAGATACATTTATTTTTCCCCTCCCCTGCCAGCAACCCAAGATTCCTTCCTCAGTCTTATACTTCTGAAGATCTATCCCTTTGGTTACAGTAATGTCACACCTGAAGTTGGTCCTCCTTGTCATGATTTAAGTGTATTACTAGCCACTTCTTTCTCATTTGGTATAATTTTAGGTTACAGGAAACACACATTGTAGGAAAGTGTGATGGTTCCCTCATGTCTCTGTCTCTCTCTATGTCTCTGTCTCTCTCTTTCCCTTCTCCTTTCTCCTCTCCCTCTTTCTCAAATTCCTCAGGTATCTGTATCACCTTCCTTCAACTGCAGGATATATACAGGAGTTTTTCAAATGGTGAAACTTCTCTTATTTGACTTCAGTTTGGGATGAAGTCCTTCCCGTGCTTTTCTGCCTGTTTGAGTGAAGAAAAGGGGCAAGATGCCAGAACATTGCAGTAACTGTTTGTTATAGTGTTTCTCTTATCTTCTTTAACCTCTAAATTTTAGGTTTAAAGATTATTCAACTCGGGTTTCATAAAACTCTTGTCATTTTTGTTTCCTCGCTATATCCTTTGATAGTCTTACGCAGGCAGTGAGTGTATCACTTCAATGTGGAATGTGGAAGCACTTGCTTACTATTATTTTCTTCTTGGAATTTGAAGTCTCAGCCAAAAATAGAAAGAAAGGTTTTCATTTTAACATCCTATTAGAAGAATGTATACTGCCAAGGGTGGCATGTAGTTGGACTTGACTATCGCAGTTTGTGGTTCTCAGAACAAAGGATTGCAAGAAGCATCACTTAAGATCATGTTGATGGAATGTGTGATTAGAGTTAAGACATTTAATTTTCTATTTGCATTTATTACAGCCTCTGAGCTAACATGGTATTAGGATTTAGATTGTATAACAAAACAAGATTATATATAACTCTAAAAATGCCAGAATATTGGTAAGCCATACTTTTCTATGAAAGTTATCCAAATAATAAACATGATGTGAAGATAGAGTCTTCTTATAATATCATAGAATTATCTAAATGACTTACTTCTTGAAATTAATAATATATGGTTCTATATTTGGGTCTTGGGATAATATAACTAAATTCAAAATAGTTTTATTATGTCTTAAAATTATTGTTGTTGTTAGGTGCCATCAAGTCACATCTGACTCATAGTGACCCTCATAGGTTTTCAATGGCTGATTGTTTCAGAAGGGAATTGCTTTGTCCTTCTCTTGTTTTTTCAGTAGTGGGGATTGAATCTAGTCCTCAGTGAGTGAGAAGCAGCACTCTACCAACTAAGCTAAACCCCAGTCTTAGTGAGAGTTTAATGGTGAAAAATCATAACACATTTAAATGATAAAGTCTTTGAAACTATTTCCTAAAGCCAGATAAAATATCTATAAATTTAGTAGAAGGACATATCAAAAACAAAATCCATACAAGCCAGGAAGCTTACTTTATCCATGCTATTGAAATAAGGGATGGGCTGGGATTTAGCTCAGTTGGTAAAGCACTGCTCTGCAGTCTTGGAGGTCTTGAATTTGATTCCCAGCACCACAAAAATGGGAGAAGGACTTGGCAATCCACTCCCAAAGTAATCCCGAAACAGTCAGCTATTGAAAACCCTGCAAGGGTTGCTATGAGTCCGACATGACTCTATGGCACCTAATAATGACAACATTGAAATAAGGAGAGTACTTCAGATCTGGATATTAGGATATCTCAACAAAGTAGGTTTGCTTGGACTTTTCTAAATAGAAATAAATAAGTTATAGATTGGGTTGTTATATAGTTTGGGATTATTTTGTGTAATTAATGGAAGTCATGTTCAGATCAATCAGAAATGCTTATCTCTGTGTCTAGGTTAATATCAAGGGGAAAGCAATTCAACTAATTATTTGTGCACTAAAGAATGAGAATTTAAGGGTTTCTGTATGACTTTGTCATAGGTTTTAGGACACAGGTTTAGGAGAATCACAAGAAATTGTTGACAGTGAATCTTATCTACATCATATAAGAAAGGAGGTTCTTTCCAGTAAGTCACTTCCTGAAACTCAGAAGGATGGGAGATTCTAAAGAGTCAACAATAATTGGTGTTTCTTACTGCTACATTGTTTACTGGGAGAAAAATCTTCAGGTGCAGCTCATCAACAGCCAGGTTACCTCTGGGAAGACATTGTTGTTGTTAGGTGCACCCTCGGGTCCCACTTATAGTGACCCTCATAGGGTTTTCAATGGCTGATTGTTTGGGGATTGCTTTGGGAATCGATTGTCATATTCGTCTCCCATTTTTTATGATGCAGGGGATCGAAGCTGGGTCCTCAGAGAATGCAGAGCAGCTGTGCTAAACTCCAGCCCCAGGAAGGTATTCGAACATTTAATTAGCAAATATCCTTTTACATATATATTACATATATATGTATATATATGTGCAATCTGATGGCACTGGTATGATTTCAATTATTATCATTTGCAAGTTAAAAATATTCTCAACTTCCAATCCAATATGTAAAGAAAAAAAACCTTAAGATCATCTCTCTTACCCTCATAATAAGCGAAAATGTGAACACACTGAAAATCAACAACTCTACTAAGATTCTTCAGAGAACTGAAGTCACAGGTAAACACTGCCCTGAAAACTGAAGAGATGAGGAATACAGAGGATCACGATTTACCAGGAACAAAAGCAGCCCAGAAGACAGTAACTAGTAGCAAGACTTAAAGGGTCATTGACTAATTGGTATAGACTGAACATGGATTAGTTTGAGAGAAAAAAAAAAACCCTTAGAGCCTAGCCCTTCAAAATCTGCCATAAGTTCTGGAGGTTCTGGAGTTTTACTTTCAGGAGCCCACCATGTTCTCAGAGCGAAGAACATTTTGTCATTCTTTCGGCAGTTAGACAGTAAAGGCAATTGTTTTGAAATATGCTCATAGACTTCAGTTCTCCCTAATAGAGGCTTGCCCTGAAGAGAACCTACTTTACCAGAGCTTAAGCACTCCCCCATCTTTTTCAGGAACTAAAGGTCACTGGAGAAGGGAAATACCCAGTTCCAGACCTCCTTAACCTTCTAGTCTCACCTAAGAAGGAAAACAAAAACAAAACAAGAACAAGAACAACAATAACAACAAAGGCTGAAGATCACTTAGGAAGGTTGCAGATCAGGTTCACAGGCTTACTGAAGAATGAATCATAAAATTATGGATCACTTCCTTTCTTACATATTTCTAATCAGATTGATATATAATAATAGGGGATTAAAGCTAGAGGAAGTGTACAAAGCTCAGACCCTATGTGAGAAGAAGGCTAAAAGGAAGTCCAAAGACAAAAAAGGATACAAAACAAAGGCACGAAAGGAAATTTGAGCCTCTGACACCTACAGACAGCAAATAGCAAGCACAACCTAACCACTAGCCAGAAAAATATAGTAACTTCACTCTTGTGGCCTCTAATATCTCATTTTCTTTACTTTCTTTGTACCTTAATCATGTCTAGCTTTGAACAATAAGTTGTCTCCTATGTTAAAACAGCAAGAAAATACAATCCGATTATATAAAATATCAGAAAAAGACAGAGAAAGTAGAGATTTTGGATTTTTAAGATTGGGAATACAAAATAACTGTGATTAATTTGTTAAGCACACTAATAGAAAAAGTAGAGAACATACAGGAAGAGATGCACAATGTGAGCAAGGAAACAGAAAATCTAAGAAATAAAATTTAAATATTAATAATCAAAAATATTGTAACAAAAATGAAACATTCATTGGATAGCCTGATCAGCACACTAGACAAAGATTAGGAAAGAATCAGAGAATCTGAAGAAATATCAATAGGAACTTCCAAAATTGAAAAGCAAGGACAAAATTAAAAGGAAAAAAGGAAAACAGATCCAGAATATTGAAAGACTGTTCTCCAAACTACAAATTATGACATATACATAATGGGAATACTGTAAAGAGAAAAAAGAAACAGAACATTTGATGTAATAATGGCTAAGAGTTTTCCAAAATTAACAACAGACACTAAAACACAGAACCTGAATCTCAAAGAACCCCAAGTAAGATAAATACAAAAAAAAAAAAATACACCTATATTTACAATATGGAGCTATGGTTTACCTCAATTGGTAGGGTGCTGCTTGGCACACTCTGAGGTCCTGGGTTCCATCACAAGCACTGCAAAAATGGGACAAGGACCTGGCAGCCCATGCCTGAAACAATCCTGAAACAATTAGCCATTGAACAACCCTATGGATAGCAGAGAAGAACAGACATAGGGCTGAACATGTCACAGTGTTAAGGAATGTTTCATTCTGTTGTACACTGGAGCTCTAAAACTAGGACCTGACTCATTGGCACCCAACAACAGCAACAACATATATAGTATTCAAACCGCAGAAAAACAAAGACAAAGAATATCATGAAAGAATAGAGAAAGAGAGGGAGAAAATCAAACTACATATATATAAACAAGGGTAAGAGTTACATTAGACATCTCCTCAGAAACCATGTAAGCAAGAAGAAAATAGAGTGAAATATTTTGTGTTGAAAGAAAGAAAAAAATCAAGAACTCTATACCCAGAAAAAATATTTAAAAATGAAGGAAAAGACAAGACTTTCTAGAACAAACAAAAATGGAGGGGATTTGTCACCAGTAAGCCTGCCTTGCAACACATATTGTGTGTAATTCAGAGTGAAGAAAAAGTGTTTAGGTTAGAAACTTGATCTATACAAAGACAGGAATACCATCGGGGAAGAATAAAAAAACTCTTTTATCATTCTTCATTGATTTAACATATAATGGCTTGTCTACAATAATAATAGGAAAAATATATAGCTTATGGAATAGTGAAATAAATGACCACAATGTTCAAGTGAGGAAGCTGGGCGCTGTGGCCCATGCCTTAATCCCAGTGACTCAGGAGGTTGATGCAGGAGATGGCAGCCTGCACAAGTTAGCAAGACCCTGTCTCAAAATAAAAAAATAAAAAAGGGGCTGAGGATGTGGCTCAGTGGTAGAACACTTAACCATTATGCACGCATAAGGCCCTGGATTGAGTTCAACTTCTCAACACTGGAAAAAAAAGAGAGAGGAGTAAATTGAGAATGTTCTATTATAAGATACCTATACTACAAATGATGCCCTCATCCCATGGCATCTGATCCCCTCAGATCTCTAAAGCTAACCAGGGTTAGGCCTGGTTAATACTTGGGTGGGAGACCACCTGGGAATACCAGATACTGTAGGCTTAGGAGAAGGACCTGGCAACCCACTCCCAAAAACTAATCCACCATTGAAAACTCTATGTATAGCAGAGAAGCACTGACAATAGTGTTTCACTTGGTGTACATAGGGTTGCTATGGGTTGGATACCAACTTGATGGCACCTAACAACAATAACAACAGACTACAAATGAGCCAGCAACCATACCACCATGGCATCAGATCTCAGAAGCTAAGCACAGGAGACCACCACTCTCAAAAAACAATCAGCCATTGGAAATCCTATGAATAGCAGAGAAGCACTGACATAGTGCTGGGCATACTATAAATGAAGCAATCTAATGTTACTTCAAAATGAATTTAGAGTATATGTAACTGAGTGTTGAAAACCTTGTGTAAAGCACTGATTTTTAAAAAATGAAAACTGTTGATAAGCTAAGAAAGGTGAGAAAAATGGAACCATATAAAATGATCAATTAAACCAGAAAATGTAAAAGGAAGAAAAAGGGAGAAAGAACAAAAGGAACAAGAGGAAAAGCAGAAAAAAGGAGGAGGAAGATGAAAAGGAGGGGGAGAAGAAGGAGGAAGACAAGAAGAAGAAGGAAGAGGAGCAGAAGGAAGAAGGTTTAAAGACTAAAATGCAAGAATTTGTGAAAACTTAGGCTGGAGTAAATACTGAGCAAAGCAACTGCTGAGAATTGTTAGCAGCCAACCTTGACTGCAGCCACAAGATGAGTGAGCCACAGGCTAAAGACATCAATGATCACCAAAATAAGGTGCTAAGTATCAGTTCCACTCTTTTAATATTCTATGGGAAATGTTTCCTTTGGGTCACAAAAACATGAATGGAGGAAGATGTGAGATATGTGAGTGCATCCTAGGATTAACAACCTTTAAAATGATTCAAGGAAAAGAAGAGCTCTGGGAGCAGTGTATTTTATTGTACCTTAACCATTTCACACTTTCACAATAGACTACGTATTTTATAATATATATCATTCTAGCAGATCAATACTATTAACCATGCAGACTACACTGGTCTGTGAACCATTATTGAGAGAAGCATTTCTACAACTGTCTAACACAGCTTCATGGGGTGAGTATCTGTTAGGCCTGCAACTATGCTGAAGCATTTCTATCAAATGGGCTTTCTCAATGTAGGACACTGTGGAGCCCTATTTGCTGTTGGTAAATTTGTGCTCTGGGATAGGAATCTCTCCATTTATGGATAAAAAAATCTACTTATATACAAAATCTTGGCACAAGGCTCATCAACAATTCTGTAATACAAGATAGTAGTTCTTTGAAGATTGGGGAAAGAAAACATATGAAAATCATTTGTTATGTGAAATGGAAAAGAAATTTGAGAAATTTGAGAAAAGTTACTTTTGTTCTTGCAAAAGACAGAGGAAAACAGTGTCTGAATCTTTTCTACGAATCTGACTTGAATATGCCAATGAGTATAAGTTATAACTGAAGACTCAAAGTATGCTTTATGGTATAATAGAATAAGAAGCAATTCATCCTAAGAGTCCTGTCAAGAATCATTGCTGGGGTCAGAACAGTGGAGGAAATGGCCACACATTGAACCTACATTATGTTCAGGATTATGCTACCCTTTTGCAGCATATTCTGAATGATGAGCCAAAGGAAACAATTTCTTTTTTTTTATTTTCACATGTATTTCAATAGAGTTTGCTACTAGATTCTGAAATTCAGTGGCATAAATCTTGATAAAACAAAAAATCACTAATGTCTACTGTAGCAAAGTTAGCTTATATAACATGTAGCATTGTAGCAGATCAATGCTATTAACTATGCTTAATTTAGTTAGCCATGTACATTATAGTAAACATAATAAGAGCTTTGTTTCCTAGTCATAACTAAATAAGCCCAACAGCTAATTTATGAAAGAGTAATATATACAATATTCTCAGATTAAATACATATTACAGAAGGCAGAAGCAAATTCTACCGTGATGTATACACAGTGACACTCTGAGTTGCAGATGAATTTCGTAAATACTTTTACAAATTATATTGAGTTCAGAATCAGCAGCATACGTTTAACATTACATGTGGAGGAAATTCCAAGTTTACATCCAATAGTAAAAGTAAACAAATGCTTAGAAACACATAAAATTCTTATATACTGTCACTACCTATCACCTGTCAACATCCACATTTTAAAATTAACAGGCATATATTCACTGAGTGAAATAATCACATGAAAACTATGCCCAGATAAAGTTTGGGAGAAATTAACATAAAAGTTTCATGCAGATGAAAGAAGATAATAGGGAAGATGGTTCACCAAATTTGAAGTGCTCTCAGCTGTCCTCTTCTTGCTTTATGGGCTCTGTGTGTTGGAAAGCCAGGATGCTGAAGATGGAAAGAGGGTTGACCTGGGGTGGTCATTCTAGTGTAACCTAGGAATGTCTCTGTATCCAACCTGGCCAACATGCCTGATACAGTCCTTGCATATGTCATTCCAGCATGTGTAGAGTTATCAGGATTTACAGCTGTCAATGTGTCTTGACTCTGGAATTTGATATCTGCCATCCTGGACAGCTTACTCTAATGGGCACTGATGCTCAGATGAGTGGTTGGTGAAGCTATTGGCTCTACCTTTGCTCCAGCATCTCTGTGGAGGCAGGCAGTGGTCCTGCCTCATCAGTGGGGACGTTGTCTGAGGCAGATAACTATGCAGTGGGTTGTTTGAACAGTTCATCTTGGAATACAAACTCATGTTACTCTAGTAATATCTTTCTAATGGGATATGTCAGAACTACCTACCACTCTCTTCTCTATGCAAATAGATAGGATTTTTTTCTCTGGAATGTATTTTATGCCTCAGAAATCTCTTTATCTTCAAGCTCTCTCCTCCAGATGATCCACTTTAAACTTGGGTTCTTATTCTAATTCTAATCTAATTGATCTCTGCTTCCTCTACTTTGAGTGAATCCAAGTTACAGTTTTACCAGTTACTGGTTGAACAATTCTTTTAAACTCTTTGTGCCTTAGTTATATGATTTTTATAAAGCATGGATAGCAATAAGATTTAACAGCAAAGATTTTAAAAGCCCATCTCCACCATTTTTGAGCTCAGTCACCATGGGAAAGTTATTTAACCCTCTGTGTATCCATTTCTTCCTCTGTAAAATTAAGATGTTAATAGTTCCTATCTTGTAGAGTTGATATGAAAATCAAATGAGTTAATACACATAAGTACTCAAGACAGAACCTAGCACATATTAGACACTATATGAATATTTACTATTATTACTGTTACTTTAATCGCCATCATCATCATCATCATAATCATCATCATCATTGCATTTTTCCCAGTGTTTAGTTGGAGAGCTCTTCATGTGATTACTGGATAACCCTGCCTCAACTGGGCAGTGTGGTCATATAAAAAAGTATACCTCAGTGGAACTTAAGTAGGTAGAAATATAAAAACAATGTAGAAAATATAAATAAGTGAAGAGATAAGAAATGTTAGATATGTTGTTGTTGTTGTTAGGTGTCCTCAACTTGGGTCTAACTCATAGCTATCCTATGTACAATAGAATGAAACACTCCCTGACTCTGTCCTAGGCACATGATCTTTTTTATATTTAAGTCCATTGTTGGAGTCAACTGTGTCAATCCATCTAGTTGAGGGTCTTCCATTTTTGTTGTTGTTGATCTGCCACTCTCCCAAATATGATGTCCATCTCCAGGGACTGGTCCTCCTGACAAAATGTCCAAAATACATAAGATGAAGTCTAGGCATCCTTGCCTCTAAGAAGTACTCTGATTGCACTTCTACTAGGATATACCTGTTGGTTCTTTTGGCAGTCCATGGTATATTCAATATTTGTCTCTAGCACCATTATTCAAAAGCATCAGTTCTTTTCCTTTCTCCCTTATTCAAGGTTCAGATTTCAGAAGCATATGATGCAACTGAAAATATCATGGCATGGGTCAGGCACATCTTTGTCTTCAGTGTGACATATTTACCTTTCAACACTTTAAAGAGATCTTTTGCAACAGCTTTTCCCAGTGATGTCCCTTTTTTTAAATTTCTTGAATACTGCTTCCATGGGTGTTGATTGTAGAACGAAGTGAAGCAAAATCTTCGACAACCTCAATCTTTTCTCCATTTATCATGAAGTTGCATACTGATCCTGTTGTAAGGATTTGTTGTTGCTGTTATTGTTGATGTTGAGGCACAATCCCTATTGAAGTCTCCTTGATCTTTATCAATTGTTGTTGTTAGATGCCATCAAGTCGGTATCCGACTCATAGCGACCCTCATAGGGTTTTCAATGGCTGACTGTTTCGGGATTGCCTTGGGAGTGGATTGCCAGGTCCTTCTCCCATTTTTGCGGTGCTGGGAGTTGAACTTGGGACCTCAGAGACTGCAGCACAGCGCTCTACCAACTGAGCTTTCAAATCCTCTTCACATTCATCAGAGTTGTGTCATCTGCATAACACAGGTTGTTAATGAGTCTTCCTCTAGTCCTGATTCCATGTTTTTCTTCATAAAGTGCAGTTTCTCAGATTATTTGCTTAGCATAGAGATTGAAGAGATACCGTGAAAGGACACAACTCTGACATACACCTTTCTCCACTATAAACTAGGCAGTGTTTCCTTGTTCACAAGCTGTATTATTTGAGTCATTTCAATTGGCATTTTTTCCTTTTCTAAATTTTTGTGTTTTAAAAAACTTTTACAAGTAAATGTACCATTTTAAATAAAATATAACATTGAAAAATGCTTCTATCTGACAAAAGTAATGCCAAATATGTGAGAAAACTAGTATTTTATATCCTAACTTCTGTCAAAATATTTCTTTTCTTTCTTTCTTTTTTTTTTTGCGGTACTGGGGGTTGAACCCAGGGCCTCGCACTTGCATGCTCTGCAAGTGCTGGACTGCTGAGCTGAACCCCCAGCCCATTTTTTTACTTTTTGGAGACAGGGTCTAAGTTACACAGACTGCCTCTGGTCTCGAACTTGTGATCCTCCTGCCTCCACCTCCCAAGCTGCTGGGATTACAGGCATGCACCACTGTGCCCAGCCTGTCGAAATATTTCTAAAGGAGGAAATTTAAATGTCAAGAAATCAGATAATAAAAAAAGAAAAGAGAGGAAGAAAATTAACAAATTTCTGGATAAAGACGAGTTTTATAAAATAATAGAAAAATTCATCACATTAGCATTGTAGATTTGAGTAGAAACGTCTAGAATGGTGGAGGGAGGACTCTCATTCACAAAAGAAATAAAGTGTCAGAAAAATTCAGTTTTCCAGAACTTTTGTACATAGAGCAAATAGTTAAAATAGTTAGAAAAGCAATTATTCTAGAAAAACTACTAAACTTTGTAGTCTTTTAACTTGGCCTGTGTTCTTCTACCTGTCCTCAGAAATGCAATTTAAAACAACAATAAGATATCATTTACACCTATTAAAATGACGATAATAAATAAGACAGGGAATAATAATGTTAGGGAAGTTGTAAAGAAACATGGATGATGGGAATTTAAATTGGTTCAGCTACTTTGGACAAAAGTTTGGCAGTTTCTCAAAAGTTAAACATAAAATTACTATATGCCTCAAGATTTCCACTCCTAATTATCTACTTAAGAGAACTGAGAACATATTTCCATATAAAGATATATGTTCATAGCTACATTATTCATCATATCAAAAAACGGAAACTGCCAATCAACTACATAGGCAAAATAGACAAAATGTGGCATGTCCATACAATGAAATATTATCCAGTCATAAAAGCTATTGACACATGCTATATCGCAGATGAACTTGAAATGTTGTGCTAGGTGAAAGAAATATGACAAATTTTAGCACATATTGCATGATTCTATTTTTATAAAATATCTAGAGCAGGCAAATTATTAAGGAAAGTAGATTAATGAACATGGAATGGAGATTATACATGAGGAGTGACCCTATGTAAGAAATAAAATCAATTCTAAAAGTGATTTATACTGATGTTTAAAGTTATCAGTAAACACTGAATTATATATGCAAAATGAGTGAATTTTATAGTGTGTAAAATATACAGCAATATAATGAATACCATCACAAACAAATACTATTGTAAGCTAACTTCCCTTCTCAGAAATCAGAGAACATTTCTTTTGGTGGATTTCTGGACCAATGGCCTATACTCCTGGTTGGGCAGAAAGGCAAGGTTTCACCTTCCAGTAATTTGCTGTGCATAGCATAGATGGGGATGGAAGGGTTTACAAAGCATTGTCTGAGGCAGTTTTTAAAAAGTCATTTTATAAACCACCTTTCCTTTAAAAAGAAATTTCTGGTATGAAATCAAACTCTACCTACTGAATGATAGTCAAGAATGTCTCAAAAGATTTGAAGGCAAAATTAGGAAGCAGAATGAGGACATAGTTTTGAATTGAAAAAATGATAGTTGAGTGGCCTTGGACAGCTCCTTGCATTCCATCATCAAAGCATGGAGGGATTCTGAGTGGCTTCTATCATCTCTTTAATTCTTGTTGTTGTTGTTAGGTGCCGTCAAGTCAGTATCCGACTCATAGCGACCCTCTGTACAACAGGGGAAACACTATTGTCAGTGCTTTCTCTGCTGTTCATAGGGTTTCCAATGGCAGACTGACTTTTGGGAGGGGGTTGCCAGGTCCTTCTCCCAAGCCTACAGCTTCTGGTGTTCCCAGGTGGTCTCCCATCCAGGTACTAACCAGGCCCGACCCTGCTTAGCTTCCGAGATCTGACGGGATCTGATGCCACAGAGCTACTGCTGCAGGCCCTTAATTCTTAGTCCTCATAAAAATACATACTTATTTATATATAGTCCCTTTTAACTCACATACTTGAACATACAAGCAAGGCCTTCAAGTCATATGTATGTTTTTTAAAGTTCAAATTGCTGCCAAATTCCAGTTCTTTCCTGTTTATTCAGTTTATTGTTGCTTATTGTTGTTGTTAGGTGCTATAGTCACGTCTGACTCATAGCAACTCTATGTACAACAGAATGAAATACTACACAACACTATGCCATGCCAGGCACTATGTCACTGCTTCTCTGTTATTCCTAAGGTTTTCAATAGCTGATTGTTTCAGGAGTGGACTGCCAGGTGCTTCTCCAAGCCTGTAGCAACACATATTCCCAGGAGGTCTCCCATCCAAGGACTAACCATGCCCTAACCTGCTTAGCTTCTGAGATCTGACAAGATCAAACACCAGGGTGGTATAACTGAAGACAGGGTAACTCAATCCAAATCACTGGTTATTTCACGAAGATGTTAGATCAGGTGCATATTTTTATAAATAATGACAGGCATCTTTTATCAAGTAATTTCTGTATGTCAGGCATTATGTGAAACACTTTAAATAATTTATCTGAATCAATTCTTACAACCACTGTACCAGGAATGTTGTTGCTATTGTTGTTAGATGCTAGTCAGTCAGATTTAACTTGCAGCAACCGTATGTACCACAGAATGAAATATTCTCCAACATTGTGCCATATCTGGCACTATGTCAGTGCTTCTTTGCTAGTCATGGAGTTTTCAATGGTTGACTGTATTGGAATTGTTTTAGGAGTGGGTTCCCAGGTCCTGCTCCCCCATTTTTTGTTGTGCTGGGGATAAAACCAAGGGCCTCAGAGTGCATAGAGCAGCACTCTACCAACAGATCTAAACCCCAGCTGCTACCAGGAATAGTCCAGCAATAATTATCCTAGCATTAATTATCCTCAGTAACCTACAAGGAATCTGAGGGTTAGAAAGTCTAAATGACCTAACATTACACAGCTACTGAGTGGCACATCCAGGATCCTGTCCTAGCCTCAGTGTTAGGTGCAGAAAACTCCTAAAATCTTTATTACAAAGAATCCTGCCTGGTAATAGCTGGAGAAATATTCCTCATATCAAGTTTGGTCTGAGTTGGAGAGAAAATAGTCATACATCAATGATTTAAAGAACACTCCTCAGTCTGGCTTCAAGCCTTAGGTATGGCTCCTCACATCAGACCTTGAATGGGACAGTTACCCACAATGGGATAATTTGCTTTTATGATAGGAATTTAGGAAGCCAGGAAGGTAAAGACTTGAAAAATGATACAAGAGATAACAATTTGGTAAAAATTAAGAAAGACAATTCAGTTGCATAAAACCTTACAAAAAAATTGTGCTCTTTAAAACATGCTCTTGAGTAGAGTCAACTCTTTGAAGATATACAGAAAACTCAGCCTCATGTTGGAGGAATGAAATGCAATGTTTAACAAAATTGAATTGCTGAAAAGTTGTCATTACAAAGAAATTCTGAAATCTGTAATTGCGTTAGCTGAAGCAGATGGAGTTAATCATGCCATGTTGGAGATTTTTTTTCACCTCCCTTTGAAATAATTAGCCATGAGACTATAAGTACATTTTTCATGTCAAATGGACAGTGGCTTCAAAGAAATTGTAGGGCAGAACTACAAGGGAGTGAGGAAAGAAGACTGAATCAATGCACGAAAGACAAAAATATCAACATTTCTTTCTCTCTCTTTTTTTTTTTTTTTTTTTCTGTACTGGGGGTTGAACCCAGGGTTCATGCTTTGCATGCTTTGCAAGTGCTGGACCACTGAGCTGAGCCCCCAGCCCATTTTTTTTTCTTTTTACTTTTTGAGACAGGGTCTCACTAAATTACGCAGACTGTTGCTGGTCTCAAACTTGCGATCCTCCTGCCTCTGCCTCCTGAGCCACTGGGATTACAGGCGTGCACCACTGTGCCAGGTATATCAACATTTCTTATATAACCACTGAACATGTGTTGGCATGCAGGAAGTCACTTTTCAAGTGAAAACAATAGAATTAAAATAGGTAGTTTTTTTAAAAAAGAAAAGTAATGGAATAAAGCTCATCTTGCCTATTGCCTCAAATACCTGCAAAATATTGGGGATATCTTTGGAGTTTAGTTAACTCTGAATTTAAAAACTATGAGCGAAAGTACAATGAAATTGCTACAAAACTAATGCTAAATAGCGACACCAGGAAAGAAAGACTAAAAACCTAATTCCAATAGAACTATTGATCAAAAGTATGAGGTTTTTTTTGCATCTATACTCCACACTTTGCCTAATGGTGGCAGGTGTGTGTCAGAAGAACATTTATGTTATTATAGGAATAGAAGGAGCCCTTTGATTTAAGACTATGCAACTCTTACAAGACTATTTAGTCAAAGTGGCAGTTTTATGACTTCTGTTGGGGGTCATCTGAATCTGAATTTTTAGGAAGAAGTCAATGAGTTTTATGAGATTTGGTTTGGTTTCTGTCAGACTAGTTACATGAACAAAAAATGAGCTCACTTCTGGTTTGGCCATGGTAGAAGTATGCACTGTGAAAAACTGTGCAGGGTATTGCCAACCACAAATAATGATGGTGATAAGAAAAATAACTGTAATTTTCTGGTCAAAGGACTATACACAATGTTAAATTCTCTAATTCTAATAGTAATCTTTGAGGACTTATTAAATCCTATTTCACTAATAAAGGAGCAGAGATTCAGAGAGGTTAAGTGACTTCACTATATTTCACAACTAGGCAGTAGAAGAGCTGAGACTGAAATCCAGTTATTCTATGTTTGGAGTCTCTGCTCTTAACCACAATGATACACTGAACTGTGACAGCTATATTGAAACCACTTTGTTACAATATACACCACATTCTCCCTCTTGGGGTAGCCTGAGGATTCATACGGGCTATTGCTGACTGTTCTGTGGAGTATCTCCTTTTGCTCCTTCTCCAGAGTAATCCAACTCAACATTTATGAGAATGCCATAATTTACATGTAGCCTCAGTGGAATCAAGTTTCTTTTCTTCAGTATTATAGAACAAGATCCTGGGAGGCCAGAATGTAAAGTCAAAGGAAATTTACCCAATCCAAAAATATAGCATCTTGTATATCATAAAATAAAAATACTCAGAGGAAGTATTTCTAAACTCTTCTTATATATGCTGGGAATAATGTTTGAAAACTGTTTTATAAAAACTAAAAAAATATTTTAAGTAGTTTTGGAATGAGTAATTTATGTTAGGGGTATCCAGGGACAAATTAGTCATTCAGATCTTAGAAAGGAAGAAAAGTCCCATGGGTTTCTTCAAATCTTATTTTTCTTCTTTCTGTTGTCTGTTGTAATGACCTGTCTGACGTTTGGACCCCATCATACTCTCTCCATATAGCTTAAAGGATAATTGCATGTTCTGACATTTCCCAGAGAGAGAACCAATCCTCTAAATTTTGCTTACAATGATATAAGGGATAGTAGATCAGAAAAATGAACTCAGTTCTGCTCTAGACAAGACCTTTTCTCCCTTTTTGTTCTAGTAATGACATACTAGACACCCGCCTCTAAGTCTTAGTCTGGGTTTTCAAGTTTAACCAGTACTATATCCATCTTCTAGGGCAGCAACATGTTATTCCCTTACTTGACCCAATTTCCCAAACTAAAACTAGTCACAATTCTGCCTTTTTACTTTAAGTCTTCTAAACTAAGGATTTAAATGCCTACCTATTCCAAACATTAGTCCTAGAGAAACTGTCTTTCTAAACTCACTTTTTAGCACTTTTCCCATTTTATTTCTTGGCAGAATATCTCCATGTTGACTATTAGTTCAACCACTACCTTCTTCCTATAATCATTTATTTAGTTTTTTAGTCTATGACCTTGCCGTGTGGAAGTTCTTCTGATCCAGATCTTAGCACATCTTCCCTCACATGCTGTGGGATTTTCTTTTTCTCATGCTCTTCATGTTCATTTTCAGTGCTATGGGACTTACTAACCTATTTCCAGTCAGCCAGGTCCATTGTTGATATCTAATTTAAAGAACACTAGCACATAGACAGGGCTGGGATTCAGCTCAGTTGGTAGAGCTCTGCTTTGCAGTCTCTGAGGTAAAGGGTTCAATTTCCAGCACTGTAAAAAATGGGAGAAGGATGTGGCAATCCACCCCTAAGGCAGTCCCGAAACCATCAGCCATTAAAATCTCTATGAGGGTAGCTATGAGCGAGACACAACTTGATAGTACCTAACAGCATAGCAGCACATAGACCTCAACAGCACTTTTTTGGTTTGTTTTCATATTCCCTGGTGTACAGCACATAAGCATATTACATGCTACAAAGTGTACATTTAAAAACTTGTGCTGGAAAATAAAATAAAGAAAAAAAAATTAAGTGAGGCAGGTAGGAAAAAAGACTGGCCTTGAAGCTAAATAATAATTAAAACTTTAGAAGTAAAAAATAAAATGCTAGTACTATTATTGGTTTCTGAATTTAAAGAAGATTAGTTATATTTCAGCAAGTAGTTTAATTTGTTAGTGATGACATTTAGATCAACAGTCATCTACAATTTACATTGATGATAACTAACATTTAGATGTCTACAGCCATACCACAGTGGCTTCCAATCTCATCTGATCTCAGTAGCTAAGCAAGGTAGGGCCTGGTTAGTCCTTGGATGGGAGACTGCCTGCAAACACAAGATGTTGTCATCTAGAAAAGGACCCAGCCATCCACTCCAGAAGCAATCAACCATAGAAAACCCTGAGTAGCAGAGAAGCACTGACAATAGTGCACAGTATTGCATATAGGGTTACTATGAGGGTCACTTGACTTAAGGACACCAAAAAACAACAGCAACAATATTTACATATTATTTCATAAATATCAATATTTATTTAGAAACTAATACTAATACTCAGAATTTTGATACTATGAATGATAAACTCAATATGGTGAAGTAGACAAAACATGAAGCTTTACATACTTGTGTTCCAAACTCAGTTTAGGCTCTTGCCAGTTGTGTGAAATGGGTAGGTGAATTAAGTTTAGACTAACTGAATTCCTCACGATAAAGACAAATATTTGCAAGATCTTCAGTCTAATGCTGTCCCAGTTGAGCTGTTCCAGCTACCTGGACTAATAATTTTAGTACATTTTAATATTAGCAATTTTTGTTCTGAGGACAAGGTAGAAAATTGTGCTTAGGTGTTAGAGAATAAAAGGAATGTTATAAAACAAAGTTTAATCACTGAGAAAAATATTAATATTTCCAGTTAACAAATGGTTATAAAGGATTTTGTAAAACAATTTAAAATGATAATTTCTTGTTGTTAGGCACCATCAAGTCAGGTCCAATTCATAGCGACCCTATGTACATCAGACTGAAATATTACTCAACATTGTGCCATTCAGAGCACTGTCAGTGCTTCTATGCTATTCATAGGGTTTTAGAAGGCTGTTTTTGGAGTGGGTGACAAGGTCCTTCTCCCAAATGATAATCTCTAAAAGAAAGATCATAAGAAGGCTTAACATTTTTCCAAAAGATCTAAAAGAAATTGTCTCATGGATTTATTACTGATGTATTTTCTTTGTTGAACATTTATGTCCACCAATATGTATTATAGTTACAAATTGAAAACAGATAGATAGATAGATGGTTGTAAGGGATGGGAGAATTTAATACATGCCAGATAAATGTCTTTGGCACATCTGTTTTACCTGAACACCAGACAGCTGATAAAAACTTGTCCAAGTTAATATATTTTATTAATGTCGTTTTAAATCAATTTGTAGTATTTTAAATGCAGCAACAAAAAGCCAGTTTTTACTATTTATATTTTAACTATACATTTTAAATTAATCAATAAATTGGTATGCCATATATAGATTTTTTCCTTGTAAGAGAAATTATATTACCTTTATAAGTATAGAAAATATAGTATAATAACATTTTGTGAAAAGTTGTGGTTGCTTTGTATGGCCTGTTAATTACAATAATGGTACACGAAGATGAACATAGATAAAAAATAGTTTATATTTTGATTATTCAGGATATCCCACAAATATTGTGGGATTTGGCCATTAGTTGTACTGGGCTATTTCACTTGTCTTCATGGCAAGCGAGGTAATGAATAGGAAACTATTTGAGCCAAATAACTTCATTGGAAATAATACAGTTCAATCGTACTTGTCGAATCTCTCCAGCAGAAGTTAAAATACACCTTAACTTACAAATATCCAAAGTTCTGACCTTTTCATTTTTCATAAATTTTTCTTTACTGACATGAATTACTCTTCCCACCCTTTTCCAGTTAGTAATTTGGATTCCTTCCTGAAGAGGATTTTTCCATGCACACCACATAAAGCTATCCATCAGCTTCTTCCCATGCTTAGGTTTTTATTCATCTTACCAACACCAATTTTTGTTGGAAGCAAATCAGAAAGTTAGGGAAACTACAAATGGAAAAGATATGACATGTCAACCAGTATAACTTCCTACAAACAGGATTACCTCTTATAATTTATTTTGTTTTTCATACATAACATCATCACAATAGCCCCATTATCCTTTAATCATAAAGTGAGAATACTTTCCTTGTTTAATGAATAATATAATATTCAGTTTTATGTTTTCTCTCTTCCCAAAGTTGGAGGAAAAAATGAACAAAAATATTTTTGCTGCATAGTTCTCCTCCCATTCCTGCCCATGCCAAGTCTTTTCTTTTGAGCTTTGAACCATTAACTCTTAGTGCAAGCAGAGGCATTTTTGAGTTAGATAAAAGGGATTTTCCTCACTAGAGAAGAGAAAAGAACAATTATTTGTCACTTGCTGGGGTAGAAAAGGAAATCTATTCAAAACGTATTTATCTTTCCTGAATAAAAACAGCCAACACCATGACCCTTCTTACTATCATCTCCTTCACTCCAAATGGCCTTGTCTAGAACTCCCAACTTGCTCACTCAGTTATTCAACAAATATATACATAGACCATAGTATAAGGTAAGTGTTATTCTAAGTACAGAGTTTATAAAATTGCAGTTCTACAAATCTGGCCAATGAGGTGGAGAGGCAGAAATGGCAAACAATAGTTACATGCAAAGAAGAAAGTGATTTAAAGAGTGATGCATATGGTACAATGAAGACATGAAAAAACATTGTTGTTGTTAGGTGCTGTCGAGTCAGTATCTGACTCATAGCGACCCTCATAGGGTTTTCAGTGACTGACTATTTGAGGATTGCCGTGGGAGTAGATTGCCAGGTCCTTCTCCCATTTTTGTGGTGCTGGGAATTGAACTGGGGACCTCAGAGACTGCAGCGCAGTGCTCTACCACTTGAGCTAAATCCCAGCCCAGGAAAAAAAAAAAGAAATTATCTCTGGGATTACATCAAGGCTTCAGAAAAGGAGTATTTGAGTTTTGACATAAGTTGTGATGTGAAAAATGACTAGACATTCATCAATCAAGTTAGCCAAGTTAAGGGAACAGATGCCACAAAACCAGAAAGCTGCAAGTAAGAATGGCATGTTTAGCAGTCAAGTCTGAGTCATAGGATTGTTGTTGTTAGGTATTGTCAGGTCGGTGTCAGACTCACAGTGAACCTACAACAGGTGAAACACTATTGTCATGCTTCTCTGCTATTCATAGAGTTTTCAATGGCTAATTGTGTTTTGGGGAGTGGGTTACTAGGTCCTTCTCCCAAGCCTGCAGCACCTGCTGTTCCCAGGCGGTCTCCCATCCAAGTACTAACCAGTCCCAACCCTGCTTAGCTTCCAAGATCAGATGGGGTCGGTTGCCACAGTGGTGGCAACAGGCTGCAGGTGAGTCATAGGACGGGTGATATTAATTCCTTGATTCTTATTCAGAAAGATCTGACCTGAGGGTAGGGAGGGTTTAAATTATAAGGGATAGTTCAATAAAGTTTATATTTCTGAAAGTTTATTCGTCTCATTGTTATAAAGTACCATTTACAAAGATACCATTTAAAATGTTTAAATCAAGATTATGGATGACTGTATTATACACTAAGAAGAAAGGCCAGAGAAACAGTTCTTAAATGGCAAGAGAAGAATTCCGCAATCTTTTCTTGCATGAAAACACCGTATATTCTTGAATCTAATCTGCACACCATCAACATGTTTAGAGGGCTACAAAATGTACAGATGCAGATTATAATCATGTGAAGATTGGATTCATAGTTGAGAGGTCCAGTGATTCTAATCAGATGTGATTCTAATCCATATCTGATTTTGTACCCTTTAAAATTGTGGAAGGGGTTCAGATTAGATTGGAGTTTATATAGCAATTAAAACTAAAATAGTCAAAATTAACATTAACAGAACTCTGGAAATTGACCAAAGGCCTTCAGCAACATTAAGAGAATTTATTTTAGAAAAATGGCTGAATCTCAGTTAAAACAAGGTCTATGGTATTTTATCCTATTCCTATCCTCTCTCCATATCTTCTTGGAAGTCTTGAAAACCAGTAAATTCGCAACCATGAGAGTACTGAAAATCAACAGGTGACTAGACCATGCAGATAACAGAATTAGTTTGCAGCACCTCAGATAAATTGTCCCTGGAGAATTCTTACTATTTAATTCATCCCACAACTTCCTGGGGAGCTCCAGTCTTAGGCTTGTGTTTATTTGACATAACTAAAAAACTACTTGTGGGAATAGTTCTATTACCAAGTGGTTTGTTGGAAACAATCTATGGTAAATGCTTATTTAACACATACATTTCTGAGATGGTGATACTGGTGGGATAATATGAGCTGACAAAAACTTTTGAAGAAGCCTGGGATGATATGCCCACAGGGTGCTTTGAAAAGCTCCAACATATTCTTGGGAATATAGAAGACCATGTCCATGTCCAGAGCTATGCAAATGCCTAGAAAAGACCTGAGAATCAATAATCTCTTTCTCTGTAGTCACTCTGAGGCTCTAGATAACCAGAAGGTAAATATGGAGGCAGAGTTACAAAATGCCTCCAAAGGCATTAAAGGCAAGATACAACACATACACAGAGCTCTTTGACAAAAGCTGAGAGATCTGTTTGTTCATTGCATTTAAAGAAAACCCTATCTGACCCTGACCTGACCAATAAGGTAACTGAGCAGAGACCCCAGTGACCACATATGACAAATAATAAAAGCTTTGTAAAATTAGTCCAGCAAATTCAATAAATAAATGTGGCAAAACCAACCAACTTGGGGAGGGGGAAAATTTCAAGAGTTGTCACAATTTATTATTTTCAAAGTTTAGGCTTTTTTTTTTTCCAGTACTGGGGGATTGAATCCAGGTTTCCACACCACTAAGCTGCACCCTCAGCCCCTTTTTTATTTTTTGAGACAGGGTCTTCCTAAATTGTATAGGCTGCCTCTGGCTTGAAATTCACAATTGTCTTGCCTCAGTAGTGGAGTTGCTGGGATGCTAGGATTACAGATATGTGCCATGATACTTAGCCTCAATGTTTAGTTTTTAAGAAAAAATTATAAGCCAGGCATGGTGGTGTATGCCTGTAATCCTAGTTGCACGGGAGGTGGAGACAGGAGGATCGCGAGTTTGAGACCACAGGCAGTCTGGGTAACTTAGCGAGACCCTGTCTCAAAAAGTAAAAAAATGGGCTGGTAGCTCAGCTCAGTAGTCCAGCACTTGCAGAGCATACAAACACAAGGCCCTGGGTTCAACCCCCAGTACCACACACAAAAAAAAAAAAAAAAAAAAAAAAAAAAAAAAAAAAAAAAAAAAAAAAAAAAAAAAAAAAAAAAAAAAAAAAAAAAGAAAGAAAGAAAGGAAAAGAAAAAGAAAAAATTATGAAGTAGGCAAAGGAAACAAGAACTATGGTCTATACATAGGAGGAAACTGTATTAGAAAATATCCCAAAGGAAATTACAATATTAGATTTACTAGACAAAGACTTTAAATGAGATATTATAAGTATTCTCAATCAACTAAAGCAAGGCATGTTTAAAGAACTAAAAGATAATATAATACTGATGTCTCATCAAAAGGAATATCAATGGAGGATAGAATTCATTAAAAATTAGAAATTTTAGAGCTGAAAACTACAATAAATGTAGTGAAAAATTTATTAGAGCTCACAAGTAGATTTGTAGTGGCAGAAGAAAGAATCAGAAAAAAATGGGGATTTGTCAGTAGAGATTATTCAGGCTAATGAATAGAAAGAAAAATGTGAAGAAAAATGAAAAGATCCTTGGTATTTTTGTGGGATACCACAAAACACACGAGCATGCTCACCTTATTGCTGATATAATAATTGTTAAGTTTAGTGACTTCAAACAACACAAATTTATTATTTTTCAGCTGGGGAAGTAAGAATTATCAATGCTAAAATCAAATTGTCGACAGGGCTGCATTCCTTCTGCAAGTTCTAGAGTGTAATCCGTTTCCTTTCCTTTTCCATCTTTCAGTTACTGTTATTGTTAGGTGCCTCCTGAAATCCTCAGTTTGTCAACCCACGTCCATGTGCCATTTTCCTATGTCATAATATCTCTGAATCTTTTGTCTCCCTATTGCACTTACAAAGATTCTTGTTGTAAAATTGTGTCTACAAAGCTAATACAGGATAATGTCCACATTTAAACATCTTTATCTTAATTTCCATCTGCAGAGTCTCATTTGTCATGTGAGTTAACACTAAGGATTAGTGTTAACACTAAACATTTTTTGAGGAGTCATTCTGTAAATTTCATGCAAAAGGTGGTCGCTAAAAGAGTGAAGAGAGAATAAAGAGCAAATATTGAAGAAATTGTTGACTTCTCAAATTTGAAGAAAAACATGAATATGCAGCTCCCAAATCTTAATAAATTCCAAGTCATACAACTCAAAGATATATACACATACACACATGACAGTCAAGTATTCAGGAGATCTCTGAAAGCTGCATGAGAAAAATGACCTTTCACATACAAAGGAACATCAATAAGATTAATAGCTAGCTTTCTTCAGAAACCATGAAGACTAGAAAGCAACGGTATGACAATTTCAAAGAACTGAAAGAAAAATATTGTTAGCCAAGAATTTTATATCTAACAAAAGCATTCTTTAAAGACAAAGGAGAAAGCAAAACATCAGACACTAAAACTAGGACACTATTATAAAAGTGACAGTATACATATAGTTTTCCTTGTAAATCTTTTATTTGATATAAAAGTCAAGGCCATAAATCAATAATTGTAAAACTACATTGACGATACTATAATAGACAAAAATGTAACTCACAGCACAAAGGAAAAGGGAGGAAATGGGTCTGTATTAGGGCAGAGATTTTGTATAATATTAAAATTAAGTTGATATTAATATAAACTAGATCACTTAAGATGTTAATTTTTATCCGTATTACAATGACTCAGAAAAAAAGTAAAATAATCAGTGAAACAAACAGTAAAGCATTTTAAAATGGTATATTAGAAATTTTCTACTTAAAACAAAGGGAAGCAATTATAGAAAAAGAGAGAAAGTAAAAGAAATAAATTAAAATACACATAAGAATACAGAAAAAAATAGCAAAATTACAAATGTAGATCCTAGCTCATCAAAAGTTATACTAAATTTAAATATGTTAAAATCAAAAAATAAAGACTGGCAGAATGGATAATTATTACTTTTTTGGCAGTACTTGGAGGTTGAACCCAGAGCCTCACACATACTTTGCAAGTGCTCTACCATTTGTTTACACCTCCAGGTCACTTTTAATTTAATTTAATTTAATTTTGAGACATAGTTTTGTTAAGTTACCCAGGCTGCCTCTGGCCTCAAACTTGCAATCTTCCTGTCTCAGCCTTCCAAGTTGCTGGAATCAGAGGCATGTACCATGACATATGGCCAAAATGGATTTTTTAAAAAGCATCTAACTATATGCTATCTGTTAGATGCATCATATTGAAAAATAAAAATATGTTGAAATTTAAATAATGGAAAATATATATATCATGCAAATAGTAACCACTAGAGAGCTGGAATAGTTATAATAAAACTAGACAAAATATACTGTAAGACAAAAATTGTTAGTAAAACACAGGAAAATATTTTATACCAATGTAAGGGTTATATTGATGAAAGAGTCAATTTATCAGGATGGTAAAACAATAAAGAACACATATCTATTTAAGAACAAAGACCCCAGATACATGAAACAAAAACTAACAAAATTGAAAGAAGCAATTGGATATTCAATACTAATAGAGACTGCAACCACTGCATTTTCAATAATGGAGAGAGTTGTAGCCAGAGGAAAAAAGAGAGACAGACGGGGGGGGGGGGGGG
>VMDO01023031.1:0-32418 GCA_007922755.1 Pedetes capensis
CCCCAAAAGGCCCCCTGCCAAAGAAGGAGCCGGACATAGTCACAGAGAGGCAGATGGTGAGGAGACAAACCAGCTTCGCCCTCCCTCTCCCCACAAGCTGGGTTCTCGATTCAACTGGTGTGGTGAGGGCAGCCACGCCCTGCAGGAGAGGGTGAACAAGTGAGGAGACTCTGGCCCCAGACCTGGCCTCTCTCAGATCAGTCAGGGTACTATGGAAAAAGGAGATCAGGAATAGGCATCTCAACCTCAATGTGTCCCCAAAGAACCCCACCTTCCCCATTTCTCCACATGGCACCTACACCTCCCTGTTGCTCAGGTCAACCCCTAGGAACCACCTTGGGCTCCTTTCTTTGCATCCTGCCCTACAACTAGGCCCTCAGCAACCCTGCCGGCTCTACCTCCACAATACATCCAGAATCCAACCCCTGGCCATCATCTCCATGGCCACCACACTGTCCCTGCCTCACTGTCCTCTTCTCACACAGGTAGGCTCCCCACCTTGCCTCCTGATTGCCCAATGGCTCTGCCAAAGCTAGGATGGTCTCTCCAAGCTTACACTAGAGAACACCACACCCTTGCCAGGACCCTCAAGTAGCTTCCCAGCAGCCACCATCAGAATCAAATCTCAACCCTGCCTCATGGTTGAGCTTGCCTGGCTTTGCTACTTCCCTTGGTCACTGCACTCCAGCCATCACAACCTTCCTGCACCTTTCACCTGGTCGCTTTGCTCTTGCCTGGGGCCTTTGCATTTGCCCTTTTCTCTGCCTGGGTCTCTCCCTACATGTTACTATTTCTGGCTCGTCCTTCAAGTTTCAGGTTCAAGGTTACTTCCTTAGGAGAGGTCTCCTCCCACCACCTTAGCTAAAGTCCTTGTCTTCCCCACCCCGCCAGCCTGCCCTGCCACCTCCATGATCCTTTCTAATCCTTTAAACAGCACTGCGTCACTGAATCTCTATCTGCCGACTGAGTGTCGTCTGTCTCTTACACCACACCGTCCTCTGTAGGAGAGGAGGCCCAGGCTCTGGAGGCCGACTCAGGAGGGATGGATGGAGGAGGAGAGAGGGACAGATACTGAAGGTGGGCAACATCACGGGGCAAGAGCTAAGCCAAAAGCCAGGCAGAGTCCCCAGGAACCAACTCCTGAGGGAGAAGGCAGAGGCAGATGGGTCCACCATGCAAGCAGGGTGGAGGAGGGGCCAGGGAAGCCGCAGAGGGTCCAGGCAGTATGCCTGTGGCCTTGGGCTGGGGATAGCAGGAGAGCCTCTGACCTGATGTCCCCATTTTCCTTGGTGATAACCCCAGGACCGGAGGCTGGTGTGCAGGAGGGAGGCAGAGGCCCCTGACTGCCTGCCCTTCTTGCCCAGGCCCTTCCAGGAGAGCAGAGAGAAGCAGCTCTGGGGCCAAGATTGCTCCCCAACATTCTTGCTGCTAAGTTGAATCCTGGTGAGCTGGGAGGAAGAAGAAGCACTGGCAGGTGGTCCAGAGGACTGAGTCCCTGAGAAGGGCCTGGGGGAAGCATCGGCCAGGTGGAGTAGCCAAAGAGATCCTCACAAGGCAGACAGTCCGTACAAAGGGGGGCAGAGCAGACAGGGGACCGTCCAACAACCTGCACCGCACATTGTCTGGAGCCGGGCCGAGGGCTGTGCGTGGAGAGGACAAGGCCTGAGAGGTGGGCGGGGCCGGGTCACAGAGGCTGCAGCTGCTGTGCTGGGAACTTGGGGAGGCCCAGCTACTCAGTGCTGCCCAGGGAAATGAGAAGGCTTGAGACCCGACTCAAAAATGAACGGAGAGAATAAGGAAGAGAAGAACGTTCAGGCAAGTCACACTTTCCAAGTCTATTGATGAAGTGTGCAAACCATCACTCTGGACCCTTATTTGGTCTAAAGCGTGGCTGAAAGAGATGGTCCAACCATTATCCTCCGATGCAGAGAAGGGGGAAGGGAGCCTGTGACTGTGACCCCCGGAGATGGGGACCTCTGAGGACGACAACCCCTAAGGACCACACACCCATGGGCAGGTAGCAGATCGTTTCCTGGAGCCAACTATATGAGAGGAAGAATCATCCAGCTGCGCATCCTCGCCTGCACACGTTTAAGGGGAGCAGCCTTGTGTGGTGTGGCTGAGAGTGGATGGTATTACAAAGGGCAGGGAACTAAAGGGGTGACCCCTTTCCCTCCATGCAAAGAGTGAGCTTGGACCAGGTCTGCCCAGGAGGACATCATCTCTCAGAGAGCAAATGATGTCACGGTGTGAACTGCTGAAGCACAAGAGAACCCCCAGGGGGTCTGCAGTGTGACGGGGACCCCTCACCATCCCAGGCCAACACCCACCTTCTCATTGACTCTTTTGCAAAACACAGCGAGCAGGAAGACTGCGGTGACGGGCGGCACCATGTTACCTTTAACCACCTGCATGTACGTGTACAGCTTCGCGCTGTGATCCGTTTGCATCATAGGGGTCCAGGCAATGGTAACAGCGAGTAAGATTACAACAAAAAACCTGTGAATTATACCAACAGTCAATGGCAATTGATAATAAAACATCTGTAAAGCACACAATAGTCATTCAATTATTCCTTAGTTTACTCGTTTAGTTATTGTTTTGTTGTTGAGCTGGGGATTGAACCCAGGGCCTTAGGAAGCTAGGCTAGTGCTTTATCACTGAGCTACCTCACCAGCCCCATTCCTTGGTTTAAATTCAGGTGCCCATTCATAAACATGGAGGCAGAGGAGACAGCCAGACCCTTAAACACAAATGGGTGTCACAGGACTGTAGCTAAGAACCTTTCAACTTCTGAACAAGAAATTCTGAGCATCTGTTTGCCTGTTACTAGATAATGGATATATTTTCATCACATTTGGAGGGCATGTTTAACCAAATTTGGAGGGACAGTCATCCTTAAAATATATAACACACAGCAAATATTAATTTCTTGAGGAGTAGCACATTTCTAAAAGTTTCAGACAGATTACTATGGCTCATGGTTTTAAAGATTTCAGCAAGTTTGGAAACTTATTTTATGCCACATAAGTAAGTGATATTCATCCTCCATTAAAAAACATCTGTCAGGCTGGGTATGTGGTTCAGTGGTAGGGTGCTTGCCCACCACACTTGAAGCTCTGCAACAGAAAAAGCAAGTAGATGAGCCTGATGTGAACTGAAAGATACCTTTCCGTGTCTGCTTTGGCAGAACCTATACTACAACTGGACTGCTATGGGATTAGCATGGCCCCTGCACAAGGAGAACATCAGCTTTCATGAAGAATTCTATATCTTTCAGACCCCTCCAATAGAGATCTTACTGCCCTGTTTGCAACTCCAACTCTCCAACCCAATCCAGGGTGTACAAACTGGGGAGTCTCTGGTTCATGTGAGCACCTGCCTGGCCCACAGGATGGAAAGCTAACTATAGCCATCAGAGGCTCCAGGTACGTAAAGAAAGGAAGTTCCAAAGTGAAGACAGCCCTGTCAGACACTTACCCTTGACTGCTCCAGGCTCAGCACTACTTTGGTGAAAAGATAAGAGACCCCATCTTCAACCGACCATGCCCGTCCACCAGGCAGACTCCAATATTAGAGGATACAGAACGAAGTTACTCTAGTACTTTGACATTTTTTCTCCCTTTAAAATTTTCTTTTCTTTCTGCTTTCTTTTTCTCTCTCTCCTTCCTTCTTACTTTCCTTCCTTCCTTCCTTCCTTTTTTCTTTTGCTGCTTGTGTTTCCCTCTTTTTCTGTTTACTATACTTTTAGTTTTATTTTACTTATTTTTGAAAAGTTCCTAGGCTTTTTATTCTCTTCTTACGTCTATCTAACTTTATTCATAGATTCTCAACATTACGTAATTGTTGTTGTTATTAGATGCCCCTATGCACAACAGAACAAAACACTCTCTTAACACTATGCCAGACCCAGCACTATTGTCAGTACTTCTCTGCTACTCATAGGGTTTTCAGTGGCAGATTGTTTTGGGAGGGGATTACCAGATCCTTCTCCCTAGCCTGCAGCACCTGATATTCCCAGGCAGTCTCCCATAGAAGGACTCACCAGGCCAATCCTGCTTGGCTTCTGAGATCAGGTGGGATCAGACACCAGGGTGCTATGGCTGCAGACACTATGCAATTTTAGATTTTTAAAATCTCTTCCTCTTTCCTCATCATCTTCCTAACATTCTTCTTTCTTCTTCTTTTTCCTTTACCTTGTTTAAACTTGCTTACTCTTTCTTTTCCTCCTTTTCTTGCGTCCTTCCTTTATCTCATTCAATTACTATTTTTGCTTTTTCCATAAACAATTTTGAACCTTGTAGCTTACTTTAAATTATTGTTGCCATTTTCTGCTCTATGATCACTGGTGGCATAGTAGTTGGCTTCAATCAATATTAAGTGTGTTTCTATACCTGGTTTGGTGTCATTGCTGTTAATAGTGGTTTGTTTTCTCTTCTCTGAGTGGTTCTGGGGATTGAGCCTTCAAGAAAAGGGTGATCACTAAGAAGATCATCAAATGACATCAGAAGAGATAGCCATTCCAACAGATAAAATATTCTCAACACAGAAACACAAGAAATATGAATAAGCAAGGCAACATGTCTCCTCCCAAAGACCATAACTCCTTAATTACTGAATGCAAAGATACTGAAATGGTTGCAATTCTGGATGAAGAATTTGAAAGTCAACTTGTAAAAATGATCAATGACTTCAAAGAGGATATAAACAAGGAGATGAATGTAGCAAGGAAATCAATTCCAAACCTGTAGAGGAGAAACCAATGTGGATGAAAAACTCAGCAAGGAAACAGATTTTTTTAGGGAAATTAAACCTAAGAAAAATGTTCAAAATGAAAAACTCAAAAAATCAAGAAACACAGTGGAAAGCTTCACCAATAGAGTAGATCAAGCAGAAGAAAGAATATCAAAGATGGAAGACAAGATGGAGGAAATAGTATATTCAGGTATTAGTAAAGAAAAAAAAAAAGGACTTCTGATGGAAGATGGCAGATTAGAGGCAGCCTCCATGTGACACAGTCAAACAAAGAACTCAGGATAGGAAAGAATAGACTTAATTCCAAAGAGAGAAAGAATGGAAAAGCACAGAAATTACAAAGGAGGCAATAGGATGGTCTCAGAATGCAGACAACAGAGGGACAGTACAAATAGAACCAGCTTTAAGTCCTCAGTGAGGGAAACTAGAAGCCTCACCCAAAAGGTATGCCAGTTGGCTCTGGTGAGCAGGATGGCAGTCCCATGGAACAAGCTCACAGTCCCTGAAGCAGTTGGATCCACTCCAGAGATTTTGTGGGACAGCAGATGTTCCTGACTGGTGCGTCAGCATTGGAGATGAGATCCATTTTGCCACGCTCCATGCCTCAGAGGACTGTGACCAGGAGTCATCTTGAGAGGGAGTCTATTATATCAGACTCAGCTACTCCAGGGCATGAAAACAAGGCACAACCACAGGTCAGGTAGCCTTGGGCAATCTGCAGAAACCCAGGGTGCAACATACTGTGACAGGCAGCTACAAAGAGGAGGAAGGTTAGATGCCAGTGTGCTGAGAAGTTCAGGCAGCAGGAAGCTTGGGCAAAGTGGATGGTAGCTCCACCCACTGGGAAAGCAGATGACCTCATCTCCTAAGGGAAACTGAGCTGAGGTCAGATAAGAGGTAAGAGACTCTATCTTCAACTGGCCACCACCTCTACCTTAACAGATTCTAATATTAGAGGACACAGAGAGAAGCTGCCCCAAACTTTGCCTTTTTCTTTCATTATTTCTTTTTCTTTCTTTCTTTTTTTTTTCTTGTGTTTAATATGCTGAGGAATGAACTTGCCAGGGCCTTCCAACAGGACAAATGCTTTCCCACTGTGCTGTACTCCCAGCCCTTTTCTTTTCTTTTCCTATTTTTTTTTTTTTTTTGAGACAGTCTTACTGAATTGTGCAGGGTGACTCTGGCCTGGAGCTTGCAGTCCTCCTGCCTCAGCCTCCCCATTCACTGGGACTGCAGGCAAGCACCACAGCACCAAACTCTCTCTCCCTTTTTTTGTTTTAAATTCTATTTTCCTTATTCATCTTTTTCTAACGTAATTGTTATCCTCTTTCTTTTTTATTTTTAAAAAATCTTTGGCTGCCTGGGTATTTCTCTTTTCCTATTTACTCAAGTTCTACTATTTTTTTTTTTTCCAAAACAGAAATCTCTTAGGCTTTTCAGTTTTCATTCCTCTTGTTGTTAGGTGCTGTTGAGTCGGTGTTGGACTCATAGTGACCCTATGCACAACAGGCAAAACATTGTTGTCAGTGCTTCTCTGCTATTCATAGGGTTTTCAATGGCAGACTGTTTTTTGGGAGTGGGTTGCTGGGTCCTTCTCCCAAGCCTACAACACCTGGTGTTCCCAGGTGGTCTCCCATCCAAGTACTAACCAGGCCTGACCCTGCTTAGCTTCTGAGATCTGATGGGATCACATGCCACAATGGTCCAGCTGCAGGCTTTCTTCTTCTTATGTTTATCTAATTTTGTTTACACATTTTTTCCTTCTTGTGCAATCAGGTTTTTTTTTTTAATCTTTTTCCGTTTGATCACCCTCTTCTTAACATTCTTTTCCTTTCTTCTTTTTTCCCCCTTCTTTTGCTTAACTCTTGTGGCTTCTTTCTCCCCTTTCTCTGACCCCTCCTTTTTATTTCAACAATTGCTAATTTAACCTTCACCCTAAATAATTTGTATCTCCATAGCTTACTCAATAATGTTGTCATCATTTTCTGTTTTATGGGCATTCCTGGTTAATAGCTGGCTTTAATTGATTTTAAGTGTATTTCTGTATCTGGTTTGTTTGGGTATTGTACCTGCTATAGTTGTTTGTCTTCTCCCAGAATGGTACTGGAGACTGAGCTGTCAAGAGAAAGCCATTCACTAAGAAGATCCCCAAATAAACTTGGAAGAGATATCCATTCCAACAGATGTGCAAATCACAAAACAGAATCACAAGAAACATGAAAAAGCAAGGCATCGTGTCTCCTTCAAAAGACTATAATTCTTTAACTACTGAATCCAGACATACTGAGATGGTTGAAATGTCTGACAAAGAATTCATAAGTCTACTTGTAGAAATCATCAACAACTTCAAAGAGGACACAAACAAGTGAATGAAGTAAGGAAATCAATTCAGGACCTAAGTAGGAAACAAACGAATATAGAAGACAAAGTCAGCAAAAATGGATGAGAAATTCAGCAAGGAAATTGAAGTTTGGGAAAACAAACAAACAAACAAAAATGTTGGAAATGAAGAACTCAATTAATCAAATAAAAAAACACACTGGAAAGCATTACCAGTAGACTAAATCAAGCAGAAAAAAGACTACGAGGGATAGAAGATAAGGTTGAGGAAATATTACATCAGATATCAAAAAAGAAAAACATTAAAAAAAGGAGTATGACTACAACTTCCAAGTGCTCTGGGACATGATCAAGAGACAAAGTCTAAGAATCCAGGGGGTAGAAGAAGAAACTGAGGTAAAAAAACTAGAGGCATAGAAAGTTTATGCAATGAACTATAGCAGAGAAGTCCCCAAATCCGGGGAAATAAATGGACATCCACAAGAAGCATTCAGAATCCCAAACGGGGTGCTGTGGCACACGCCTGTGATCCCAGCGGCTCGGAAGGCGGAGGCAGGAGGATCGCAAGTTCAAGACCAGAGGCAGTCTGTGTAATTTAGGGAAACCCTGTGTCAAAAAGTAAAAAAAAATTGGGCTGGGGGTACAGCTCAGTGCTCCAGCACTTGCAGAGCATGCAAGCACGAGGCTCTGGGTTCAACCCCCAGTACCACACACACACACACACACAAAAAAAAAAAAAAAAAAAAAAAAAAAAAAAAAAAAAAAAAAAAAAAAAAAAAAAAAAAAAAAAAAAAAAAAAAAAAAAAAAAAAAAAAAAAAAAAAAAAAGAATAAAAGAAAAAAGAAGCATTTACAATCCCAAATAGATATGACCAGGAAATAACCTTTCTATGACACATTATAGTTAAAATGCCAAGACTACTGAATAAAGAAGCAATTTAAAAAGCTGCAAGAGAAAAACACCAACCCACTTACAAAACCAAATCCATCAGAGTATCATCAGATTTCTTAAATGTTGTTGTTGTTGTTGTTAGGCGCCATCAAATTGGGTCCAACTCATAGCAACCCTATGTACAACAGAATGAAACACTCCCAGATTCTGTGTCAGGCACATGATCTGTTTTATGTTTAAGCCCACTGTTGCAGACACTGTGTCAAGCCATCTAGATAAGGGTCTTCCTTTTTAGTGTTGACCTGCCACTCTCCTAACCATGATGTCCTTCTCCAGAGATTGGTCCCTTCTGACCACATGTCCAAAAGACGTAAGACATAGTCTAGCCATCCTTGCTTCCAAGGTGCATTCTGGTTGCACTTCTTCTAGGACAGATCTTTTGGTTCTGTTGATAGTCCATTCAATATTCGTCTCCAGCACCATAATTCAAAAGCATCAATTTTCTTCCTGTTTCCCTTATTCAATGTCCAGCTTTCATAAGCATATGATGTGATTGAAAATACCATGGCATGAATAAAGTGCCCTGTTGTCTTCAGTGTGACATCTTTACTTTTTAACACTTCAAAGAGGTCTTTTGCAACAGCTTTCCCCAATGCAATGTGTCCTTTGATTTCTCTACTGCTGCTTCCGTGGGTGTTGATTGTGAAACCAAGTAAAGCAAAGTCTTGAACAACCTCAGCCTTTTCTCCATTTATCGTGAAGTTGCTTATTAACCCAGGTAGGATTATTGTGTTCTTGATGTTTTCTTGATGTTGAGGCACAATTCATACTGAGGGCTGTGTTCTTCTATCTTCATCAGTAAGTGTTTCAAATCCTCTTCACTTTCAGCAAGCAGAGTTGTGTCATCTGCATAATGCAGGTTGTTAATGAGTCTTCCTGCAATTTTGATGCCACATTCTTCTTCATAAAGCCCAACTTCTTGGATTATTTGCTCAACATAGAGATTGAAGAGGTACAGTGAAAGGATACAGCCCTGATGCACATCTTTCTTGACTTTAAACTAAGCAGTGCTTCCTTGTTCTGTTTAAATGATGGCTACCTGGTCCTCCGACCCTGTCAGATCTTGGAAGCTAAGCAGGGTTAGCCCTGGTTAGTGCCTGGATGGGAGACCGCCGGGGAACACCAGATACTGAAGGCTTGGGAGGAGGACCTGGCAACCCACTCCCCAAAATCAATCTGCCATTGAAAACCCTATGAGCAGCAGAGAAGCACTGACAATAGTGTTTCTCCTGTTGTACATAAGGTCGCTCTGAGTTGGACACTGACTTGATGGCACCTAACAATAACAACACCTGGTCCATGTACAGATTCCTCATGAGCACAATTAAGTGCTGTGGTATTCCTATTCTTTGCAATGTTATCCATAATTTGCTGTGACTCACACAGTCAAATTCCTTTGCATAGTCAATAAAATATAGACAGACATCTTTCTGCTATTTGTTGCTTTTGGCTCATAACCATCTGACATCAGCAATGAAGTCTCTGCTTCAGTGCCCTCTTCTGAATCCGGCTTGATTTTCTGGCAATTTCCTGCCTATATACTGTTGCAGTCACTTTTGAATGATCTTTAGCAAAAATTTTACTTGTGTGAGACATTAATGATATTGTTCGATAATTTCTGCATTTGGTTGGATCCCCTTTCTTGGGAATAGGCACAAATATGGATCTTTTCCAGTCCATTGGCCAAGTAGTTGTTTTCCAAATCTCTTGGCATAAACAAGTGAGCATCGTCAGTGCTGCAACTGTTTGTTGAAACATCTTAGGTGGTATTCTATCAATTCCTGGAGCCTTGTGTTTTGCCAATTCCTTCAAGGCAGCTTCCACTTTGTCCTTCAGTACCATTGGTTCTTGATCATATGCATCTCTTGACATGGTTGGTCATCCACTAATTCTTTTTGGTATAATGACTCTGTGTATTCCTTCCATCTTCTTTTGATGTTTCCTGTGCCATTTAATATTTTCCCTGTAGAATCCTTTACTATTGTGGCTTGAGGCTTGAAATTTTTCTTCAATTCCTTAAGCTTGAGAAAAACAGAGCACGTTCTTCAATTTTGCTTTTCTCTCTCCAGCTGTTTGCACATGTCATTATAATATTTGATTTTGTCTTCTTGAGCTGCCTTTTGAAATCTTCTGTTCAGTTCTTTAACTTCGTCATGTCTTCCTTTTATTTTAGCTGCTTGATGTTTCAGTCTCTTTTGACATGTAATTTGGTCTTTTTTTCTTTCTGTCTTTTTCGTAACCTTTTTCTTTCCTTTTTGATGTCATGCCACAACTCGTCTGGTCTTTTATCATTAGTGTCTAGTGCATCAAAACTTTTCTAGATGTGGTGTCTGAACTCAGGTTGGACATAGTCAAGTTTCACTTTGAACCTGCATATGAGCAATTGATGGTCTGATCCACAGTCAGTATCTGGTCTTGTTCTGAGTTTTGATATAGAGCTTTTCCATCATCTTTTTCCATAAATGTAGTTAATTTGGTTCCAGTATGTTCCATCTGGTGAATTCCATGTTATAATAACCGTTTATGTTGGTGAAAAAATGTATTTGCAATAAAAAGGTCACTGATCTGACAAAATTGTGTCATGCATTGTTTCAGTCACCAAGGCTATATTACCAACTACTGAGCCTTCTCTATTTCCAACATTTGCATTCCAGTCACCAGTAATTATCGGTACATCCTGATTGCATGTTCAATCTATTTCAGATAGCAGAAGCCAGTAGGAATCTTCCCTATCTTCATTTGTAGACTTAGTGGGTGCATAAATTTGAATAATAGTAATATTATCTGGAATTCCTTGTAGGCGTATGGATATTATTCTAACACTGACAGCTTTGTACTTTAGCACAGATTTTGAGGTGTCTTTTTTTGATGATGAATGCAACCCCATTTCTCTTTGTCATTCTCAACATAGTAGACCATATGATTACCTGATTCACAATGGCCCATGTCAGTCCACTTTAGTTCACTGATGCCTAGAATATTGATATTTATGGGCTCCATTTCCCTTTTAACAATTTGTGATTTTCCTTGATTCATACTATATATATTCCATGTTCCAGTTATTAATGGATGTTTACAGTTGTTTCTCCTCATTTTGAGTTGTGCCACATCAGCAGATGGAGGTCCCTGGGGCTTTACTCCATTTCTTTCATTAAGGTAGACTCTATTTTCAGGAGGCAACTCTTCCCCTGGGCTTCCAACCTGAGGACTCATTTTCCACCCATTCCCAAAAAGCAATCAGCCTTTGAAAACCCTATGAATAGCAGAGAAGCACAGATATAGTGCTAGGCATGGCACAGTGTTGGGGAGTGTTTCATTCTGTTGTACATAGTGTCACTATGAATCACACCCAACTGAGTGCCACCCAACAACACCAAAAACAATACTTCACCATCCTTCCAAGTCTGGAAAAAAAACCACAATTGCTAATGATATATCATGTTTTTTAGCATTCTTGTCATGTATTGTAGGATTTGTTTCTAACATTTTATATTTTTTCCACTGATACTTCAAAGTGGGAGGTTAGTCTTTAGTTTCCATATTTTTCTGTGCTGTATTTATTAAATTTTGGCACCAATATCTTAAGCTTTATAAAATGAATTTGTTTTCTTTTTTTCTCCATATTCTCTAATAACTTAAACTGAAATCTGTTTCTTAAAATTTCTCAGAAAAAAATGCTTTTCAATCATGGAATGCTAGTGAAAATATAGAAATAGCTGAGCATGGTGGCACTTGCCTGTATACCCAGCACTTGGGAAGCTTAGAAGAGAGGGTGGTGAGTTTGAGGTCAACCCAGGCTACATAACAAGACCCTGTCTCAAAAACAAACAAAAAAGGACAAAAACTAAAACAATAAACCAAAAACAAACAAAAAGTAAAAGTAAAAACCTCAAATATCTGTAAGATGAGAGATTAAATAGGTAATGGATATGCACCTCGATGAGAGATAAAGGTAGTGTTTTGTACACAACATAGGCCATGTTAAAGGTGTGTGGGCTGGATGCGGCCTGTGGGTGGCTAGTGTGAAATCCTATGGAACAAGCCCTTTAAAGACAGAGAACTAGCAGGGGCCATGTGGCCCTGAAATGGATAGGTACCCTCACTTACCATGTTACCTCAGGTAGTTCAATTCCCCAGTCTGAGCCACTGTTTCACCATTTGTACAATGAGAATTGTTGTTGTTGGGTGCCATCAAGTCGGTATCTGACTCATAGCAACTCTATGTGCAACAAACAAAACACTATTGTCGTGCTTCTCTGTTCTTCACAGGGTTTTGAATGGCTGATTGTTTTTTGGGAGTAGGCTGCTGGGTCCTTCTCCCAAGCCTACAGCACCAGGTGTTCCCAGGTGGTAACCCATCCAAATATTAACCAGGCCTGACCCTGCTTAGCTTCTGAGATCTGACAGGATCAGATGCCACAGTGGTATGGCTGCAGGCCAATGAAATAGAACGGTGAAACTAATCTTTAATAGTTGTCATGAGGACTAAATAAGATGAAACAGTTTATGTACACTTCCCCAAAAGGAATATTTTGGGGCAGTACAAGGCACTATGCTCATTTTTATTATTGTGATTATCATTTTCTTTTTTTCCCCAAGTAGAAACAACTTTCTGATTATCAAAGCAATATATTGTGATTGCATAACTGCAGCAAACAAAGTGAAAAAACAAACCCCCCAACCAACCAGACTGTATATCAACAGGATAATTCTATACACATTATTACAGCCTAACTTTCTCTTATAACCACATACTGTGGGGAACGTTTCCTTGGGAGTATTAACTAGCGTGATGAAAGGAGTACCTCACCTTCCTGATACCAGGAGCTCCTTTTCAGTGGCCATAGGCCGCAACCAGGTATAGATGTTCATTGTGAACAGGGCACTGGCACTGTTGAAAACAGAAGTCAGGGAGGACATGAGGGCAGCACATACTGTGGACAGCATCAAGCCTTGTAGTCCTGGAAAAGAAAGGACATTTCCTGGGTTGCCAGCTCTCTGATCACACCCGGAAATGACTTAGGCCTTCTAGGGAACTTTTACAAATACTAATTTTTTTCCCCTACAAAACCCTGGGATCTTACTTGGAGTGGAATTCCAGCTCAGATGAATTACTGCATTACATCTTGTGTTGTGACAAGACTTAATAATTTCCTGCTGTGTGTATGAAATGATGGGAACTAATATCTCTTGGGCAGTTAGTCTGTGCCAGAGCATCTTTGCAGATGTTCATCTGCACCATCCTCCCTACGATCCTGTGCCATGGATGCTATCATTTGTCCTCTTCTTGAAGATGAGGAGCCAGAGACTCAGAGAAGGTTCAAACTATAGGCAAGAGACATAGCTCCTTGTGCCTCAGTATCCTTGTCTGCGTAGTGAGCACACAGCACCTATCACATAGACATGCTGTTAGGATGAAGATAAGTAGATGGGTCAGCACAGTGCCCAATATAGAGCAAGTGCTCAACAAACACTGGTATAAGCATAATAATCTGGTATCACTACCTGGAAGGCCACCATATGGCAGCAATGTTAACTCCTCTGTTTGGAGATTTCCACGTGCTGCTTGGCGAGCCTGAAGATAACCAGGACCTGAACAGGAAGCCCACTGCAGTGATGCCCCAACTGTCCTCTGTAGGCCACTTGGGGGGAGGCAGACAGACTGGGATCCTGGGATTTGCCTTCCTTAGATCGCTCACTCCCATTAGCTGCCCCAGTTGCTCTAAGCCGGGGGGGGGGGGTGCTTCCAGTTGCTCAGCTAGGGGGCCCAGAGGCTGTGCGACGGTTGGTCTGATTCCATCCACACTGTATTGTATGGAAAACTCTCGACTTTTCCAACACAGAACTGGTTTATTAAAATGTTCACTTGGCTGTTTGCGTAGGATTTGGGGAAGAAAGTTAGATACATGCCTGGGCTCAGAATGAGCCATCAGCCACTGGCTCCTGCCCACCCCACTCATGCAGGCGCCTTGAAGGCAGGATTGGCCACCTGGCTTTGTGTTCTCTGGCTTGGGACATGCATGTTGCCCCATGTGGAGCCTGTTATCAGAGCGAGGGGATGAGCTTAGCAGGTGAAGAGAATGATGTGGACGGCGCACGCAGGTGGCGTCTCCCCTAGGATGTGCATGTTCAGGGTGCCAGGAACGGGGAGGGATGAGACCCTGCTCCTTCTACCCTCTCAGGCCCACGTGAGCATGTGAGGACGGGGCCAACAGCTGGTTGGCAAGCAAGGCCGGTCCCACTCCACAGCCTGCATTTCCACCAAAGGGCCGCTGCCCAGTAGAGAAGCCACCCCACCCTCAACTCCTACGAGAACTCTTACAGCCCAGGCCCAGGTTCCACTGGGAGCTCTGCGTCCCTGGGTGGCAGGGCTTGTTTCTTACCGGTAGGTAGCACTGCTATCACCAGTATTGGATAAGCTATGGGGAAGCAACTGGTCCTGCCACCACAGTACTTCTGACACTCCGAAGGCACCACACAGGCCACCTGATCTGCAGAGGGAAGTAACGGGCACATCAGCATCCTGTACTTAGAGTTCTGAAATTGGAGCTCAGGGAGAGGGAGGTGAATTGGGAATCACATATTCAAGGCAGATACTAGATTCTTGGTCCATTCAGTTCATGCTCCTACAGACTGTCAGGAGCTGGGCTGGAGGAAAGGCAAGGACTCAGCTCCTAGGAGTAGAATGATTTGGAGCTTCTGTAGACTCACTGCCTGACCCAAGGCAAGTCATAGACCTCAGGATGTCTCTCAGTGATCCCAGCTAGGCGGCAGGAGAGCCAATGTAGTATTTGCCACATACTGTTGTTGTTAGGGGCCATTGAGTTGGGTCCAACTCATGGTGACTTTACGTACAAGACGAAACATGACCCAATACTTTCCATGCCTGGCACTACTGTTAATGCGTCTCTGCTATTCATAGGGTTTTTGATGACTAGTTGTTTTGGGAGTGGGCTGCTGGGTCCTTCTCCCAAGCCTATAGCACCTGTTGTTCCTAGGCAGTCTCCCATCCAAGGACTAACCAGGCCCAACCCTACTTAGCTTCTGAGATCTGGTGAGATCAAATACCAGGGTGGTACTGCTGTAGACTTGTCACAAACTAATGTGGGGTATCTCATATCCTGACTCCCTTATCCCTGAGAAGGGGTGAATTCAGAGTAATAACTTGGGCCTCCAGGTCTTGGAGAGCAGAGGAGCCTATTTTCTAATTTATGAGGAAGTAGCACCCAAGAGACCTAACAAAGTACTGCTTGACAGCTGAGGGCTGAACTGGGGATGTTGAAATGACTCTGTTAAAATGGGAAAGAAATTCAGACAGAAAAGGATCTATGTCTCGGGGCAGACGGAACGATGGGTTAGGGTTAGAGATGTCCACTGCACACATCATTGAGCCCTGAAAACTTTTTTCCATTGGGTTTGGCCTTGTCCAAACACCACAGCTCCCCTGGACATGACCTGCTCTGCCCCTGTAGCTGTGCATATCAGAGTAAGTGGGTCATAAAGTTTAGTGACTAAACAGATGCTTTACACCGAGCGACAGGATGGACTAGCAAAATGGACCTGGAGCAGGAAGGAGCCACATCCATTGAATTATGATAGCTCATTAAGGGATGCTCTCACAGTATTCAGTGGAAAGAACAGGGCTCTGAATCAGGCCTGCTTTGGCAGCTGCATCGAACCTCCTCTAAGATGCCTCATGAGTTCAGTGAGGCCATCAGAGTGGACTGGGGCTAGGAGGAGCAATGCCAGCATCCATGAGGTCCCAGTGCAGTGCCGGGCACACAGGGTGTGATGATGTCTTTGACGTGATGAAGCAACCCAATCTTCCTGCGGACTGTGTCCCTAGGTCATGACTGGGCCCCTGCTGGAGGGAACGAGGCCCAGAAGCATGGGCAAATGTGTGGATCAGCTCTTACTGCCTGAACTTGCTGTGCATAGCAAGAGTTTCTGCCAGGCTTCTACTTGGCCACATCCCAAGGCAACACTGGGTCACCCCAATACCCAGTACACTGCGGGAGACCTGAGAACCTTGAATATGCTCTAGAGTCCTAAGAGAGGAGTGGCGATTCGTATGAACACATCAGAATCAAGAATCCACCTGGGAACAAGATGCGGCTGATCATTCCCGGCATCACCATGAGGAACATGGGCAGCAGCTTCAGGTACCCACAGAGGAGGGCACCGCCTTGCGTGTGACACAGGTCCTTCCCTGCCAGGAACCTCTGCACAGAAACCTGCCAGGGAAACACAGGGAATAAAGTTAGTGATGGTTCTAGCTGAGTGTGTGCAGCCTGGGCTGCCTCAGGACACACAGGACAAGTGCGACCTGCCCTTTGGATGCGCCTTCTGGTGGGTTTGTGCTAATCTGCTCAATCCTGACCCAGACATCGCTGGGCCACCCAGGGATCGGGAGGCGTGTGCAATCCATGAGCTCGCTGTGTTCACTGCATCGCTGCCAGATGTGACAGGGATGGTGAGCGTGACTTCAGCCTCACTGCTTGCACTGTGCACTGATCATGGTGGTGAAGGGATTGCAAGCTGACACCCTCTAAGGACAAAATTCCTCCTTAGAAGCCACAGATAGTTTCTGCCAGATAGAAGTAAGAGGCCCTTGTGACATCAGTCAAAGTGAAGGGGGGGCTAACTTCATTCATCAAAACTGAAATGAACAGCCCTTTAAAACGTGACTCTCCCAGGAGATGTTTTAGGACCCATTTTGTGGCGCTAGGGCTACGGGAAGTAGCATGCTGTCAGCCTGAAGGGCACGGGACAGCCAGCAGGTGATGAACCCTTATGAGAAAAGATAAAAATGTGGACTAGCGCATCAGAACAATGGGCCAAAAATCATGCTCCTGCAGAACATTCAAATAGTGAAAAAAGTGTCCATCGTGACTGCAAGGCACGAGTACAAAAGAGCGCATACACTGTGATCCTAGGCTGAGAAAAACATCACGATTATAAACCACCATGATGATAGTGGTTAATCTGGATTGAGAGGAATAACAGGACTTTCACTTTCTTTACTTTCTCAGGGTGTTGTTTTAGTAACAAAGGGGAGGAACTCAGACTCAGCCCTGCCCCATGCAACAGGCCCTGGTTCTCCAGTGGTGTGCCAGCCAGCCTGCTGCTCACCTCTCAGTGGACAGGGAACCCTGCAGAACCTGGGGGCTCACAGCACCAGTTCCTGGTCTTTGCTTTGTTCAGGCACAGAAGAGAGGGTCTCACACGGGGGATGAAGAAGCAGGGCAAAGGCAGACATGTGACCCTGACATTGAGGAAAGGGTGACATAGGTCATTAAATCATTCATGTAGAAAGTCTTAAGCACTTTTATCATATATTAGAAAGTGAGAGTAGGGAAAGATTATTGTTTTAAAGTGGCGGCTGGGGTTTAGCTCAGTTGGTAGAATGCTATCCTGTACTCTCTGAGGCCCTGGGCTCTATCCCTAGCATTGCAAAAATGGGAGAAGGACCAGGTAGTCCATTCCTGAGACAATCCTGAAACAATCAGCCATCAAAAACCCTGTGAATAGCAGAGAAGCATTGACATAGTGCTGGGCATGGCAGAGTGTCAGGGAGTGTTTCATTCTGTTGTACATATGGTTGCTATGAGTCGGACTTGAATTGATGGCCCCTAACAACAACAACATTTTCAATTAAAATATTTTCTTTGAGTTGAGGGTGTAGCTTAGTGGCAGAGTGCTTGCTTAGCATCTGCAAGGCCCTGGTTTCCACCCTGGATTAGCTACTCTTCTGTCACTGTGACCAGAATACCTGACAGAAATGACTTAAGGAAGGAAAGGTTTATATATTGGCTCATAGCTTCAGGGGTTTTAGCCCATGTTCCTTCGGTCCCCTGTGCTTAGGCAGGACATCATGGTAGGGGGAGTGTGTGGTAGGGAGCTGTTCACATCATGGTGGACAGGAAGCAGAGACAGCTTATGATACAGCCAGGGGTAATAAACCCCTAAGGGCCCACCCCAAGTGACATACTTCTTTTAGCCAGGTCCCACCTCCCAGTTCCACAACTTCCCAATGTAGCTCTACTAGCTGGGGATCAAGCATTCAGACACACCAGCCTATGGGGGACATGCTCTTCAAACTATAACACATCCCTAGCACCAAAACCACTTTTTCCTTAAATCGTTTCTTTAATGAGTCAGGACATTACATATTCTACTTCTATGCTTTTAATAATTATCCTTAAATTTTTAATAGAACTTAAAGTCTAAGATAAATTAATATCCCTCCCATCTCCTGAATAATTTAGGATCCATACACAAATTAACTCCAAATTGTGGTCCAATATTTGTTTCAGTTTTTATTTCCTGTTTATTGTTATTATTGTTGTTATTGTTATTATTATTATTATTGCCTATAGCTGTACCACTGTGGAATTCAATCCCATCAGATCTCAGAAGCGAAGCAGGTTTGGGCCTGGTTAGTCCTTGCATGGGAGATCACCTGGGAATACCAAGTGCTATGGGCTTGGGAGAAGGACCCAGCAACCCACTTCCCCCAAAATAATCAGCCATTGAAAACCCTATAAAAACAGCAGACAAGTACTGACAGCAGTGTTTTGCCTGTTGTACATAGGGTCACTATGAGTTGTACACCAACTTGACGGCACCTAAAAACAACAACTATTATTATTTTTTAACTATTATTATTAATAGTAATATTTGCTTTGCAAAGCCCAGGGCTTTGCACATGCTAGGCACGCAATCTGTCACTGAACTACATTCCCAGCTCTTGTTTTTTTGAGACAGTTCTCACGAGGTAACTTGTGCAGCCCTTGAACTCACTAAGTAGCCTAGGCTGGCTTCAGGCATGCCGTGCTCCTGCTTCTGCCTCTGGAGTGCTGGGATTACAGGCACACAAGATCACATCTGGCTTACTGTTTTTTGAGTCAATGCTTTAGATTTACTTATGTGTCTGTCAAGGTCTTTGCTAACTATTCCTTCTTGCTCTTCACTCATTCCCTTTTCTGTATACACATTCTTTAATCTTTTTTTTAGGAAGGTTTTGCCTTTATTTTACCCTTGTTTTTGAATAACACAGGAACTGGCCCTGTCATGTAAAACTGACATTTCCCCCAGTACTTTGAAAAAATTACTCCTCTACTTTCAGGCTTAAATTGTAGCTTCTGGGAGGTGAGAGGCCTGTTGTCAGTATAACTGTCTTCCATAAATGATCTTTTCTCTCTTAGGAGGCTTCTTAAAATCTCCTTGTCTTTGATAGCTTGAACTTTCATCATGACATGAGTTTGTGTGGATTTTTAAACTATTTCTGCTTGAGGTTCACTGTGATTCTTGAATCCAATGATTCCTGTTCTGTCAATGACTTTAAAATCTCAGCTATTTTCTGAGTGTCGTTGCTCTTGTCTTTTCTTCTGGAAATGCCAGCGTAATGTGTCTGAATTCTCATCCTGTTTTCCATTCCACTTTGTCCTCCACACTTCCAATTTTTGTACTTTCTGGGCAGTTTCTTCAGTCTTGCTTTCAGATTACTAGTTTTTCCCCCCTTCAGCTGCATTTAATATGCTATTTTAGTAGTTACTGAGTTTTACTTTTCAATATACATATTTTTCATTCATAGAAGTTTGAACTTTCAAATCAAACTGATACTTTTGGGTATAATATTGTTAATGTTTTCAGTTCCACTTTTATTTCTTTAAGCACATTTTTGCATTTATTATATAGTACTTTAGTTTTCTGACATTTTGGGGCACTAATTCTGCTGTTTCTTGCTCATGGGCTTGACTCTTCCATGTTTTCTAATTTAGCTTTGGGAGCTCAAGTTGAACATTGACTTATTTGTGAGAGCCCTGCAAGACCTTGGTTGAGGGCTTAGTCTGGTTCTGCAGCTATCACAAAAAATCTTAGACCAGATAAATTGTAAATAAAAGAATTTTATTTTTCACAGTTCCCAGGCTGAAAGGCCTAATGATCAAGATGCCCAGAGATTCACTGTCTGGGGAAGGTTTGGCCTCTGTTTCCAAGATGCACCTTGAACACTGTCCTCACATGGTGGAGGGATCGAGAGGCAAATAAGGACCTAGCTAGTTTCCTCAAGCCCTTTTATAAAGCACTAATTCTATCTTGTGACACATTCCTGTAATCTCAGCAACTGGGGAGGCTGGGGTAGGAGGATCTTGAGTTTGAGGCCAGAGGAGGCCTGTGTAAATGAACAAGACCCTACCTCAAAATTAAAAAAAAAAAAGAATGTTGGGTGTAGTTGTGCAGTGAGAAGTCTGCAGATTCTGCATGTCGGGTTCAACCAACCATGGATGGAAAATATTTTAAAAAATGTATTTGAATTGAACATGTGCACATTTGTCATCATTATTTCCTAAACAATATGGTATAATAACCATTTATATGACATTTACATTATGCTCTTTGGGCTTTACTAACCATCTCTAGTTTTTTGCTTTCTACTTCATCGATCTTTGCCACGATTGTTGTTGTTTTATTTTTCTTTGTTTGCATATCTGTCTCTCTCTTTCTCATTTTTGCTCTGTGGCGATTTACCTAATTTCTGGATTTGACTGTTTACCTCACAGGGTTAACCTGTCAAGACTCCTGAGAGGGACATTTAACACAGTACTTGCAATCTGCTCTAAGAACTGACATGTAGAGCTTTCAGAGGCATTCAGTTTTCATTATAACTTATTTTTCTGACATTTTTCTTTTTTTATTAGAACACTTTAATGTATACCTTAATGTGATTCATTCTGACATGCTTTTCATTGTGACATTTCCATATATGCATTTTGTTGTACTTTATACATATAAGTTCCCCATTACCCTCTTGTGTGCTTCCTCCCCCCCCACCAAAGACTTCTCTTCCATTTGCTTGTCTTTTTATGGTAATATTTTTCTATATATCCTTGTGTTCCAGTTCTGTTTAAGATAGAAACTTTTTCTGTAGTAAACTTTCTTTTTACATTGTCAGAACTATTACATGGATTTTCTAGACCATCTATAATAATACATTTCTTAGCTTTTTTTTATGTTCCTATGTTTGCATAGGATTTTTCCTTCTTATAATTTTGATTCAGCTCCCACATATGAGTGAGAACATGTGGTATTTCTCTTTCTGATATGTGTTCATTCACTTAAAATAATTTTCTCCAATTCCATCCATTTTGCTGTGAATGCCCTTATTTCATTTTTTTGATTGCTGAGTAGTATCCCATTGTGTATGAGTACCACAGTTTTTTCATACATTCTTCTGTTGATGGGCACTTTGGTTGATTCCATATCTTTGCTATTGTGAAAAGTGCTGCATTGAACATGGAGATGCATGTGTCTCTGTGGTATGATGATACATCTCCCTTTGGGTAAATTCCCAATAGTGTTATAGCTGGGTCATATGGTAGATAAATTTTTAGTTTTTTAAGATATCTCCATATTGATTTCCACAGTGGTTGGACCAATTTACAGCTCCACCAGCAATGTAAGAGTGTTTCCTTTTCTCCGCAACCTTGCCACCATTTGTTATTTGTTTTATTGATGTTGGCCATTCTTACTGGTGTAAGGTGAAATCTCAGAGTTGTTTTAATTTGCATTTCCCTAATGGCTAGGGATATTGAGCATTTTTCCATGTGTTTCATGGCTTTACAGACCTCTTCATTTGAGAACTATCTACTCAGTTCCTTTGCCCATTTGTGTATTGGGTTATTTGTTTTCTCAGGAATTTTTTTCTTAAGTTCTTTATAAATTCTGGTAATTAGACCTTTGTCTGATGTATAGGATAAGAAAATTTTTTCCCATTCAATAGGGGTTTCCTTGACTCTGTTAATTGTTTCTATTTGCAGATGATATGATTCTATACCTAAAAGGCCCCAAAACCTCATCCAGAAAGCTTTTAGATATAATCAACTCCTTCAGCAAAGTGGCAGGATATAAAATCAACACACAAAAATCAATAGCTTTTCTTTACACCAACTGTAAACAGGAAGAGAAGGAAATTTCAGAAAAAATATCTTCACGATAGCTCACCAGAAGTTTAAATACCTTGGACTCAATCTAACCAAAGACCTTTCACATCTCTACAAGGAAAATTTCAAAACATTAAAGAAAGAAATAGTAGAGGACACTGAAAAATGGAAGGACCTTCCCTGCTCCTGGATAGGGAGAATTAATATAGTAAAAATGGCTATCCTACCAAAGCAATTTATATATTTAATGCACTCCCCATTAAAATTCCACTGGCTGACTTTACAGAAATAGAAAAAATGATCCAAAAATTCATATGGAATCACAAAAGACCATGTATAGCCAAAACACTTTTAAACTGCAAGACTAATGCAGGTGGAATCACAATCCCTGACTTCAAGCTATACTATAGGGCAGTGGTAGAAAAACAGCTTGGTACTGGCACAAAAATAGGCCCAAAGACATCTGGAACAGAATAGAAGACCCAGAAATACCCCAACACATCTAGAGCCACCTTATTTTTGACAAAGGAGCAAGGCAAGTAAACTGGAAAAAGGATAGCCTTTTCAATAAATGGTGCTGGGAAACATGGACATCCACATGCAGAAAAATGAAAACCGACTCACATCTCTCACTGTGCATGAGAGTTAACTCAAAACGGATGAAAGACCTCAACATAAAGCCAGAAACTTTAAAACTAATAGAAGACAAGATAGACAATACACTCCATCATATAGGCATAGGAAAATATTTACTTAATAGGACTCCAATTGCTCAAGAAATTGCAACAAGAATAGATAAATGCGATTACATAAAATTAAAAAGCTTCTGTACAGCAAAAGAAACAATTAACAGAGTCAAGTATAACTTTTTTACGAATGACATTCCAACCCATAACCTATTTAATAATGCTCAATTTTGATATATAAGGAATTTTAAAAACTATCTTTTTGTTATTATTCTCTTCTTTTGCATTAGTGAAAACACATAGTTTATATAATACTGATTGTTAGTAATGTAATAAGGCTTTTTTTAACAGTCTAATTGTGGTCAATACCTGCTAATGTGCTTGAGAAGAATGTTTGTTTTCTGTTTGCTGGGCCCAGAGCACTTTGTATAACTAAAATATACAAATTTACATCACTAAGTAACCAAGCCTGTGAAATACACTGCTTAGGTTCTGGATAACTCTTACTTTTGTCTGTAGGCTGACTTTGTTTCTAGTGGGAAGTGCTAAAATACTCAATCACAGGCAATGCTTTATATGTTGAAGTCCAAGTTGGCAAAGTGAGAAAAGGCAAGTGAGCAAAAGGCTCAAGGACAGGAATGGAAGGAATAAACCCTTCATTACCTATAAATGACAGACCATATACTTATAAAATGTACATAAAATTATTAGAATTAATAAAATTAACAAGGTGGCTAGAAAGAAGACCTGCATCCTAAAGTAAATTTGCATTTCTATAAATAAATAATAAAGGATTATTGGTGTTGTTTGTAGGTGCTGTCAAGCTGGGTCTGACTCATAGTGACCCTATGTAAAACAACATGAAACACTCCCCAACACGGCCATGGCCGGCACTATGTCAGTGCTTCTCTGCTATTCATAGTGTTTTCAATGGTGGATTATTTTGGGATTGTTTTCAGAAGTCGGCTGCCAAGTCCTTTTCCCAGTAAAGAATTGTTGTTGTTGTTGTTGTTAGGTGCTGTCGAGTCGGTATCCGACTCATAGCGGCCCTCACAGGGTTTTTCGGGATTGCCAGGTCCTTCTCCCACTTTTGCGGTGCTGGGAATTGAACTCGGGACCTCAGAGACTGCAGTGCAGCGTTCTACCAACTGAGCTAAATCCCAGCCCCAGTAAAGAATTAGTAGATATAATTTAAGAAGTACCATTTGCAAAAAAATCCAGAAGATGAGGTGGCAAGGAGTTGGACACACATCACAGAGATATCCAGATACTACATCCCAGCATCAGTGTTTTCAATAGTGAACACTGAAAACCACTTAATGTCTATAAACCCAAAACTGGTTAGATACATTTTTAGTGTGAGGTGTGATAAAAATATATGGTGAATGTTTAAATTAAAAGAATTATTATAGTAAGAACATATTTCCATTAATCCCCCTCAAAATACTTCCCCTTGCCTTGAACACCCAGAGGTGACAGAGAGCAATGCTACCCTAATTTCATTTATGTAAAACAACCCATACACCTCTGTTTGCTTATATATTCAGAAAGGTGTTGTTCACCAGAATACTACAGCCATCACTTCTTGATGGGATTTTGGTGATTTCATCTTTGAAGTTTTCTTTGTATTATGACTTTTTAAGTAGTAAGATGCATGATTTTTATTCTATGGTAATGGCTATGCTCTATTTCTTAAATGGGATAATGATCATAAGATGCTCACAGTATTATTCTTCTTTCAAATGTAATGTATGAATTAGATGGCCTTCAGATATGCAGCTCACAATACAATAATAATATTTTAAAGTAACATATTACTGTTATAGTCAGAACAAAAACAAAAGCTATTTTTCACTTTTGAAAATTGTACTTTTAGACATTGATTGGGAAGAAAGACAAGAAATGAAAAGAGTTGATATGTTCTAGATGGGAATTTGGGAGAAAGTGACCTAGAAACAATTTCTTATAAAGTTATTTAGGCAATTAATAAAAATTGGAAGGGAAATGGAATGACCACGGGCAGCAGGCAGGCCACAGTTGCCTGTGGCTACCGAGACACTGAGGAATAGTCCCCGTGGTGGTGATGTCTTTATTACCTGATCAGCACACCCATAGAATAAGGAGACAGTAGTGGCACCAAAGAGGAGCCCAGGCCAGGGAACATCTCCAGAGACAGGATCCCGGAAGACATGGAAAGCATCCTTGCGAGGCATATAGCACTTTGGCTGGGCAGTCCAGTTTCCACTGCTGACCAAGCTTGGGATGGCGCTGAAGTACTTTTGCACCAGTCCCTGGTAGTCTCCTACTTCATGAAAGACTTTTAAAAAAATGGCATTCATCAGTTCCTTTCAGAGCACAGTAACACATGACTGAAGACTCAAACTACAAAGTAAGACCGGGTGTGATCAGCTGTATGGCGTCTGTAAAGTGCAGTGGAGGGACATAGTCAATACCTCCTGTGCTAGAGGAAAGGCCAGCTCTTCTAAAGAGGAAGGAGAGTGCATTTGACATTGGGGTTGTGCCCAGCACCCTTCCTCCTGCACCAGGTCTCAGAACCCCTCTTTCTACGTGTACTCTGTTGTGTATGGTTTGGGTGACTTACTCCAACGGTCCCCTATTCCAATCTGGCACATGACCCAGGCCTAGCTGATATTCCTTGTCTTCTGAGCAATAACTGATGTGTGAGGAATGACCCAAGACCTAAGCTGGGCAGTTCAGACTTTGCTCTAGGATTCATTTGCTGAAGGAACCAAAAAAACACTATTTCCTTTCATTGGGTTCTGAGCTAGTATGGCAGCCTGAAACCCTTCTTCCACCTGGTTCATTTAGAGACCCTAGACCTAGCCATACCTGAAGGTAGGGTGTTCCTGGGGGTTTTAGCTATAGAAGCTAAGAAAGTACTTATTTGCCTACCCAGTTTGAACTAAAGTTCCATCATAGCTTATCTAAAGAGTCTTTTTCCTGCAATCCCAGCAAAACATTTATGAAACTTTCTAGAGAAGTTTTTCTTCAGAACCTATTGCATTTCTTTCCCAATGTCGTAAGTAGTATAAAATCTTAACATTAAAGAAAATATAAAAATGTCCTAAAACATCTACTGAATTATGTTTTGCTTTGACATGTATGTTCAAAACTATATTCCTTTGAAATAGAATCAGTTTTAAAAAGGATTCAGAATCATAAATGAGAGGATACTGAGTGGATATAAAATTAAAATTAATAAAAGGTATCTCATGGCATTTACAAACATAAATTCAAGGTATTAAAAGTCAACAGAATATCTTTATGAATTTTGGTTACTGAATACCTTCTTTAAAAAGATATGAAAAGAGCCAGGTGCACTGAGTTGGAGACAGAGGCAGGATTGTGAGTTTGAGGCCAGAGGCAGCTGTGTAATTTAGTAAGACTTTGCCTTAAAAAAAAAAATGTAAATAAAGAAATGGGATAGAGGTGCACCTCAGTGGTTGAGCACTAGCAAAAGCATGTTTGAGGCTGTGGGTTCAACCCACCAATACTGGAAAAAAAAAAAAAAAAAGAAGACATGAAATGCGAAAGAGAAGATCATAAATTTGACCTCAAAATTAAAATTTATGTGAAAGAAATCATATTAAAGATATGTTAGGTGAAAGAGGATATTCATGTCATGTATAAAGGACTCCTAAAAAATCAAAGATCAAGGGAAATGACTGGAAAGAAATATGGAAGAGAATACAAGTACTTCCTAAATAAAAGAAAAGATGCTCAAAAACTTTCCCCCTAAGATGGGATAAGACAAGGATGCCTTCTGTCTCCATTCCCATTTCACAATGTACTAAGAGTCCAGGCCCATGTAATAAGGCAAGAAAAAGAAACAAAAAGTATAATAAGGAAAGAGTAAGAAACAAACAGTTTGGAAGGAAGGAAACAAAACACATGATTTCTTGCATGTTGATTACTAGTGTGTGTTTTTTGTGATGTCTCATTTGGCTTTGCATTTTTACTTGTGTACTTCCCAGTAAAAATTAACAGGTATAAACTCAAACAAAATGCAGTAAACATCTGTGTGAGATTTGTTTGATTCTCCTTGTCGACATAGAAATTTACCTGTAATACAGTAATAGTGTTAGAAAAATCAGCTTTAAAACTGTATTTAAAAAATATATATATTTTAGCTTTGATTAACATATAGTAATTACATTTATGGGGTACAGTACAACATTTCAACACATGTTTACAGTGTGCAATGATCAGGTCAGGGTAAGTGTATATTTTTCACCTCAGACATTGATCACTTCTTTATGTTGGGAACATTCAAAATCCTTTCTACCAGCTATTTTGAAATAGTTGATAATTATGCCAGCCACAGTTATCTTACTATGCTAACCCTGTAAACTTTGTTTTGAATCTATTAAAATATATATCTCACACATTAAAAATGTTTGTATGTATGAAGATATCTGTGGAAGTATGTACATAAAATGTACAGGATTGGTCATCTCTGGGGAGTGGAAAAGAAAAAACAGTGATGACCTGTATTTCATCGTGTACTCTTTTGTGCCTGCAGCCGTAACCCTGTGGCATCCGATCCCGGCAGATCTCGGAAGCTAAGAATGGTCAGGCCTGGTTAGTACTTGGATGGGAGACCGCATGGGAACACCAGATACTGTAGGCTTGGGAGGAGGACCTGGCAACCCCCTCCCCAAAATCAATCTGCCATTGAAAACCCTATGAACAGCAGGGAAGCATTGACAATAGCGTTTCACCTGTTGTACATAGGGTCACTATGAGTTGGATACTGACTCGACAGCACCTAACAACAACAACGACTCTTTTTGTTTACTTAAAATTAAAAATAAAACATAATTGTATGTGTATGGGTTCCTGCAGGGACAAGACTAAAGGCAACAGTCATTTGGATGTACAAGACAATTTTTTTTTTTTGTGGTACTGGGGGTTGAACGCAGGGCCTCATGCTTGCATGCTTTGCAAGTGCTGGATCCACTGAGCTGCACACCCAGCCCATTTTTTGTTAAGTTTTTGAGACAGGGTCTTGCTAAGTTATGCAGATTGCCTTTGGTCTCAAACTTGTGATCCTCCTGCCTCTGCTTCCCGAGCCACTGGGATTACAGGCATGTGCCATTGTGCCCGGCTTAAAAGAACACATTCATATCACACTTTATAATTGTTTGGTTCTCTAAAAAACTAACCCGAATATCCCAATTAAAAATCCCATTAAATTTCTCAGTAAAGAACACACAATTATCTAGAGACACAATCGCTAACACTATACCATCATCAACTTTGGGGTGGACTTGACAGATTCAAAACAGGTTAATACTTAATACCAGCACACAATTAAACACAATGTTCTACTGTGTTTTGTAGTTTATAGTTGTCATTCAAATTAGTTATTACTTCCCAATGCATTAAAAATGATCCAATTCCTCAAATTATGCCTGACTTGTATTTTGTATTCTTGCAATATAGTACCAAGTACACTTCATGGCACCCTAATGCTTCCTGCATGGTAAGGTGGAAGATTGTGAATCTATTTGATTCTATCTGGTCTCATTCCATGGGACTCAACAATACAGTGTCCAGAAGTATAATCCTTCAATTGTGCTCACATATCGTTTCAATAATTTTTTACTACCCAAGGCCAGAGGCTTTCCTTTTAGATTTCTGCAAGACCAGTCTGGGATTCTCAGATCATTGCTAACACAAACCCCACTAAGTGGGAGGAAAATGTCCATTTTAAGGCAAGTTTAGTTGTCCTTACAGGTACGGTAATACATTAGTTTACATTTTGGGCTTTGGTCTCAGAGAGACCCAGCTGCGGTGTGTCTTATTCTTGCTGTGGCTCATGAGAAAGTCACTTACCTGAGACTCAGCTTCCCTGACTGTAGAATGGGGATAACTAAAGTAATTATGCCTCAAAGAGACTGTGAGGATGAAGTGAGGTCACACAGACAAACACCTACATTGGACCTGGTCCTCAATCATATCAACTACTATTTTCACTCTTATAATTTCATAAGCACCTTCTCATCAAGTGTGGGGTCCAGAAATTTTGGTTCTATGGGGGTCAGATTTACTTATGGGAAACATTCAGTGCACCATTGTGATACATATTAAAGAATGTTAAGTGGTGTGGTGGTGATTTGAGTCCAAAGAAGAAAGGTGTTGATGGAATCACACCTTTGGGGTGACCTCCTACTGACTTTAACAGGTGGATCTGATGGGGTACACAAAAGAGGGGGGCTCCCAACTGGAGAGGAGCTAGGACAAAGCACTGGCGGGGTGGACCATAGCCCTGAAGCTTCCTCCTCCCCCTGCCTCCAACCTCCTGTAGTGAGCACAGGATTCCGCCCCAACTCTCAGTGTGACCTCTGACCACGCTCTTGGGTTCAGAGGGCTTCACTCTCATCTGTGAGATGAGGTGCTGAGGGCCCCACGCAGCTCTAGATTCAAAGATTCCACCCTGTTGCCCAGTCTTCTTGTTTTACTTACCATAACCCATTAACAAGGCTGATCCCAAAATCAGAGTGCCAGTGTGTAAGACCTCAGTATAAACCACTGCTCTCAAGCCACCTGGAGAGAAAGGGGAAGAGAAACGGAAGCCACATTTGCCTGCTAGCAGTGCCTTTCTCCTCCCAGACTTCCCTGCTCAGACCTCTGATCCCGTTGAATCAGTGGTCTTCCCACCACTTGCACTTGGTTTTGGTATATCCTGTTTTCTCTCTAACTTCCTTCATGATCTTTTGTGAGATTCTTATCTTGCCCTTCCATGTCCCAATTACCCTTTACCCTCGACCCTTTTGCCCCTTGATGAATGAAAATCCGATAGTTTTCGTAAGCAAAATGTGCATCTTTCATTACAAAAGCTCAGTTTGGATGCCACAGTTAGCAGCATCCCTGGCCTCTACACACTATCCTTCCTGTTGAGCGGTGACAACCCAAAATGTCTCTAAACATTCCTGGATGTCCCCTGGGTAGTAAAATTGAATTTCCACTCCCCGACACTGCAAGCCACCGGCTGAATACATTCTATGCCCCACGCTGGTTCTCTTCCCTTGAACTCTGCTGAGCCACCAGGAGCACACACCCGCAACCAAGATTTGCACAGGGGCTCAAAACACTGAGGGACAAGAGCTCCAGCTCTTCCGTGTGTAAGAGGCGGCTGCCAAGAATGAAACTGCCTACAGGAAAGGCCCTGTCTGAAGGCCTGGCCAGGTGGCCAATGGCCCGTGCCCCACCTCCTCCCCATTCCCTTTCTGTGCTCCCACTCTGTCGCCTGCCCCCGGTACTGTCAGGCCCCACTCTGCCCCAACATGATCACTGTTGATCCTGCTGGACCCCTTGGAGAAGCCCTTCCAGCCCCATCTGATTTCTCAGACAGCCTGCCTCTTTCATATCCTCTGTCTGTGATCCACAGATCTTGGGGGAATGAAACAGCTGCTAGGATTCTACTACATAGAGAGTGTGACGCAGTATAAATCCCTGTGTCGTCAGACCAACCTTACCTGTGATGGTGTATGTGCCAGCAACTGTCAGCATCACCAGAAGGGTCTGGTAAATGTCTATGTCCCAAACCATCTTCAAGAACATGGCGCTATAGCAGATCTCCAGCTGAAACGAGCCCAAGGCCAGCAGGCTGTACCTTCATTTCAGGCAGAAACAACCGCAGAAGGACACAGGCCTTGGAGGCCTTATGCAGGAGGTGGTCTTTGCTAGCACGCCATCTCCAGTGGATGCTGGATGAGGCCTACCCAGGGTTTGCACCCTGTGAATTCAGCCAAGGTCAGTTCCTTTAGGGCTTGAGTTAACCCCATTCACCCCGTTAACACACCTTTGCATCTTCCACTCTGGAGCCTCAGAGTGGGCAGTGTACTCAGAGTGAGCTGTTCCGGCAGTTCTGCTACTGGGAAACGGCCACAGGGACTTCTCAGGGGTCAGCAAACTCTCTGTCCAGGGCCAGGTGGTAAATACTGTGGGTCTGATGGGCCACACACTGTCTCTGTTTTCCACAACGCTGTAAAGCTGTCAAAGCACTCTTAGCTCAGGGACTGCACAGAGCGGATCATTAGCTGGAGTGGCCTATGGGTCAGATTTGCTGACCCCAGGCTTAGCTGGTGCTGATCGTGAAACATCTGCCCATCATTTAACTGGCCAACCTCTGCTTTGTTATTTCTGCCTCCAAACCAGGGACACAATGGTCAGAGATGCATCTATCCATTTCTTCACCAAATGCTTGCTGAGTGCCAATCGTGTCACAGACAGCAGGGTCCAGAAGACACAAGGGTTACCAAACTCAGTGGCTGTCCTCAAGGAGCTTATGCTGAATGGAGACAGACCCCTCCCCCCACCAGGTGTTTTCCACGCTTGGGAGCAATTTCGTGCACTGGCTATTCAAACCACCTGTGGAGCGCCTTCCAGGCTCAGCATGTTCTCGGCAAGGGAGGCAATGCCGTGGACCAGCCAGGCGAGGCCCTTGGTCTCAGGAAGCCAGATAATGAGCAAGTACGCCAATCCGGTACTCTCCCATGGTAATGTGCATTCCAAAGACACAAAAGCAGAACCATGGGAGACACTGCAGGGCCACATCCATGGAAGAGTCAGCCACACAAAAATCTGAGGGAGGAACATTACAGACATTGTAGAGAGCAAGCGTAAAGGGCTTGAGGTGGGCATAAAGTAGCTGTGTTCGAGCATCAATAAGGCAGGCAGCATGAGTGCAGGGGAGGAAGTGAGGAGAGAGGTCAGAGAGGCAGGCAGGGGCTTGAACTGGCCACCCTTATGGTCTTGCTCAGGAGTGTTATTGGAAGGGGGTGGAAACACCGGGGCTGTTTTGAGCACATTACCCAAAGCATGAGATGGATAAGCCCAAGCTTCTCTGGGAATACAGAGGGACCTGTAACCCACACTCGGGAGGTAAGATGCCTCTGTCTATTATTGTTTGCAAAGCATTATTAAGCTATTCTGCTACTCTAACTTACACAGCAGAGGCCAACAAGTGATTTTTTTGAACCCCAAAGTGAATTGTTAGGATATTCTAGAGCAATATCTACTCCTTCTTATTCTCTTTCTTAGACAGAGTTTTTCTTTTTAAATTAATTAACTAATTAATTAATTATTGCAGTAGTTAGGGGTTGAACCCAGGGCCTTGCATGTATTAGGCAAGTGCTCCACCACTGAGCTGCACTTTCAGCCCCTTTTTCAGTTTTTGTTTTGAGAAAGGGTCTCCTTAAGTTGTGCAGACTGCCTCTTGACCTTAAACTTATGATCCTCCTGCCTCAGCCCCCTAAGTGGCTAGGATGACAGGCATGCACCCCCGTGCTTGGAGGGCCTGGTTCTTCTGTAACTCACCGAGATTCTACTGAAGATATAGACGAATAAAAACAGAATAGAGAGGAACAACTGGATCCGGGTGCTACCAAACCTCATCCTCAAATACTCTGGCACCGTCACCACCTGTGTGAGCAACAGAACAAGCCACCATCAGATTGTGGTGTGGAAGAGTCAGATCCACAGATGAGCCTTGCTCACCGAGTGCGGGTCATCACAGAGATGCCAGATGGTAGCAGTGGCCCAGGAATATGAAGGGTCACTTGTCTTTGGCACCAGTCAGGATGGGAAAAATAAGAAAGGAGGGAGACACTGCTGTGTTTTGGGAGCTTGGAATCCAGCTTCCTCTGCAATCTTTGTAAAGTTGCAGGAAATCCAACTACGTCAAAGTGTCTAATGACAAATCACTTTCCTTGGAA
>VMDO01023032.1:0-32410 GCA_007922755.1 Pedetes capensis
CGTTCCTACATGTGTCTCTACAATGTTCCTTTCATGATAGGTCTTCAGTCCTGGGATTTATCCTTTTATGAGGTAAGGAGCTAGCTTCATTTTTCTTCATATAATGAGGCAGCTTCTCCCAAACCATCTCCTAAGCCATCTATGCCTTCCTCATTGGTTTGGGGAGCCACCGTTAGCAGCTGTCACGTTTTCATTGTGTGTGGGGGGGTGAATTTGACCTTTGTCCCATTGATCTATTTGTGAGTCTTGGGCTGTTGTCACATAGTTCTTATGATTATGGCTTTATGAGGTGTCTTCATTTGTAGTAGAGTTTGTCCATCTTTGCTTTTCCTCTGGCTTGATTTAGCTACGTATGGGCCTTTAAATTTGGTATAATATGATCATGTTTCCCAAAGGAATCCAACTTGAACTTTATTTTGCATTACACTGAATTTACATGAAATGCTCATATCTTAATTCTTCCTACATATTAAGTCACTTCGCCCAAGAACATGCTTTGTGTATTCTGGGTTAATTCCTAGATAGTTTATGGATATTGTTGCTATGGTGATTGGCATCTTATTATTCACTATATTATCTGGTTGATTATCACTGGTATAGATAAATATTACTGAATTTTATGTAGCAAACTTGTTCTTGGCAATAGCCTACTCATTGATATCGATAATTTCTTAAGTAGACACTCATCCTATATGCAAATAATGACTGTTTTCTCTTTTGCCTTGTGAGATTCTGATTCCTTGTGGAGAGGATAGATCTGCCACCCCGCCGAGCCCAGCATCCCTCAAAAAAAGGGGGTGAAACAGACAGATGTAGTGTTTTCATCTTAACAGGCATGGGTCTACTTTTCTGAGTGTTAGAATATGACTTAGAGCATCGGAATAACGCTGATGTGGAGGAAATGTCTAATGTGAGTTAATATAAAGGAAATCTCAAGGATATGGCAGCAATCAGGAGAATAATGAGCTCATACAACTGGGTCCTTTCACCTCTGGAAAAATAGCGATTCTAAGAAGGGCAGGGGCCGGCCAGGCCTCTCCATGGAGCACCTGCTATGCGCCAGGTTCTCTGCCGGGGCTGGGGATGTACAGTGAACAAGGCAGACAAGGTCACTGGCCACAGGACACTCCCAGTCCAGTGGAGAAGGAGTAAACAGTAGGCCAATTGGACTTGAACATGGGCATCTGGGCTCCCAGTCTTGTGCTCATTTGTGGCTTCCAAGGTGCTTTATTCCTGACAAGGCCAGCGTCCCAAAGAAATCCTAGGCCCTTTTGCTCCTCATTCCAATGTGACTCTGTCTGAGGGACCACTGCGGCCCCCTTAGGAGACAGGCCGAGTTGACATGTGACCGCTGGGGGCTGAGTAGCTCTGTACCTGTGTGGAAGGCAGACATGCTGGAATAGAGAAACTTTTGCCCTCAGCCAAGGGCACCTACGCCCCTCCCTCAGGACCTTGATTCTAGGGCTTTCGGCCCTCAGCGACCTCCCAGGGTGTGGGAAGTAACACTCAGAAAGTGCTTAGAACAGGCCCTGGGCATTCAATAAATGCTGGCTATTGTTACTCTCATGTTACAGATATGGAAACTGAGGCCCAGAGAAGTGAAATTTCTCCCATGGCACACAGAGGAGGCAGAGCCGAGCCAGGCTCCCTCCCAGGGCCTCACACGTACTTTGCAAGTGCTCTCCCCTGGCCTGCACCCTCAGCCCATTTTTTATTTTTGATTTTGAGACAGGGTCTTGCTAATTTATGCAGGCTGCCTCTGGCCTCGAATTTGCGATCCTCTTGTTTCTGCCTCCTGAGTCACTGGGATTACATGTGCGAGCCACCCGGCCTGGTTCCCACTAGTTTTAACGGTCCCTGATCACTGGCTGCATCAAGCAACAGTTCTCTCCTTCCTTCCCGTGTCCATCGCCACCACCGCTAGGGAAGATGATACTCAGGGGCTGCCCAGGACTCAACAGCACAAGGTGGGACAGTGAGCCACCTTCAGGATGACTGAGTGTGAAAACCCCCCTCAGACAGCTGTTCTTTAGCCTTTGACTTCCTTCTGGTCAATGATGGGGGTGACATGTCACCCTGTCAGAGGTAGAGAGGAATGCAGGTGGCCCCCACCTGCTGGGAATTGCCTGGCAGGTGACCCCAGGTCTCAGGTGGGCTGCATGAAAAGCAGGTAGAGGAGAAGATATTTCCACCTGCCTCTGTGTACAACTGCCACATGAGCCTGTCAGCTCCCATCTCCCTTGTCAGTTGTCACTGCTATTGCAGGAAGGCCAACCAAACCCACTTATGGAGGAAAAGGTTTATGGAAGCTCACAGAGGATAGGTCGTAATGGCGGCAGGACAGGCATGGCAGTGGTGGAAGCAGGGCCTGTGGCAGACCACAGGGTAGGAGTCAGAGAGCAACCCCTGAACATCCGGGTAAAACCTCCAAAGGCCCACCGCCAGTGACTCACTTCCGCAAAGCTAAGTCCTGCCTCCCAAAGTTTCCATAGCCTCCACAGGTAGTGCCCCCATCTGCAGACCAAACTTTTAAGCCCTGGACCTTTGGGGGACATTCAGATCTAAACCATGACACCTTGACCTGGGTATAAAACACAAGGGCACTCGTTTCCCACCAGCCATTTCTTAGAAGTTGCAGGTTGCCGGGCATGGTGGTGCAGGCCTATAATCCCAGCAGCTGGGGAGCCAGAGGCAGGAGGGTTGCAAGTTCGAGACCAGAGGCAGTCTGCATAATTTAGCAAGACCCTGTCAAAAAAAGTTAAAAAAAAAAATGGGCTGGGGGTGCAGCTCAGTGGTCCAGCACTTGCAAAGCTTGCAAGCGCAAGGCCCTGTGTTCAACCCCCAGTACCGCAAAAAAAAAAAAAAAAAAAAAAAAAAGAAGTTGCAGGTGCTCCTCCCATAAAATCTCACTGGTTCGAGTGCGGCATCAGGGCTGGTCCAGCCATACAAAACAGCCTCTCACCCAGGCCTGTTCCCTCCCAGAGACCATTGCCATGCTCTGCCGAACACCAGGGTGGGATTTCTTCCTAGGAAGATGGCATGCTGGGAAGGGAGTACCAGCCACTACACCCCCACCCCACGGGGCCTCAGTTTCCCTGTTAAGATGAGGAGTTTGGGCCACCTGGAGCTAACACTCCTCCTAGGCCCCTCCTGGCCTTTGGGAGCCTCTGTTTCCCACGCCCACAGTCCAGGTGCAGGCGTGGGGGCCGTGGGGTGCACTCAGCCCATTTCTCTCCCGCTCAGGACTTGGTCTTCGACCTAGGAGACCCTGTAAGGTGGGAGTACATGCTCTTGGGGACCGATAAGCATGGCCTGTCCTTGACGGAGGAGGAGGACGAAGCGATATACAATGACGACGACGTGGAAGATCTGGCGAGTCCTGGTGGCGTGAGGGGCCGGGAGGGTGTGGGAAGCCTTTGCACCCTCTCTTGCCTCGGGCAGCCTGACAAACATCCCCAGAAAGATCTATGTGTTTTGGTGGGAGGAGGGGACAGGTAGAGCTATTATAGACTCTTCAAAGCAGGAGGGCTGGGCAGGGCCCTCATTTCACAGATGGGCAAACTGAGGCCCAAGCACATCCAGTGAACCTGCCCAGGGCCCCCCTAGTGGGTAAGGGAGGGCTGGGAGTTGAATTCAGGTCTCTTCCCCGCTGCCCTGTCCACCATATTCAGGTGATGTCCTCCTTAGAGAGGGCTCCCCTCGGAGAGGGGTCCTAAGCCCCTCAGGAGCCACAGGGCCACCCCATCTGCAGGTCCATCCTGAGGGACCACTGTCATTCCCCATGCCCAGACAGGCCTTTCTTGTCATCCTGTCGGGTTTTCTTTTTTGTGTGTGTGGTACTGGGGGTTGAACCCAGGGCCTCGTGCTTGCATGGTTTGTGAGTGCTGGACCACTGAGCTGCACCCCCAGCCCTTTTTTTTTTTTTTTTTTTTTTTTACTTTTTTGAGACAGGGTCTCACTAAGTTACGCAGACTGCCTCTGGTCTAGAACTTGCAATCCTCCTGCCTCCGCCTCCCGAGCCACTGGGATTACAGGCGTGCACCACCGCACCTGGCTCTGTCGGGTTTGCTGAAAAAAGCAGTCATCCTGGCCTCTATGATTCCCCAGCCCCTAGGGGTATTCCCTGCAGGTCTGTGTGGCCCCGGGAGCTCAGGGGCCCAGGGGCATTAGGCATTGGCTCTGTGACCTTGGGCAAATTTCCTTGGCTTTGGGAAGTTCAGTTTCCCCAAATCGTATCACAGTCATGTTCCTAACAACAACAACATGTGCATTATCCCACCTGAGCTAGTGCGGCCAATAGTGGGCAGGCTGGGGGCTGAAAGAGTAGAAATGGGTGGTGCCACCGTCCTGGAGGCTGGAAACCCAAGAACCCGGCCTTGACAGGGCTGGCTGCCTGGGAGGCCTGGCTGCAGGTTTGTGGGTGGCTGTGGGTGCCCTGTTCTCCTCTCCATGAATCTCTGTCCCAATTTCCTCCTCTTGTAAGGACCCCACCCAAGTGGCCTCATTTAAACTTCATCACCTGTTTAGTGCGCTTTACTCCAAAGACAGGCATATTCTGAGGGACAGGGTAGGGAGCAGAGCATTCCAGCCCATGATTTTAAACGGGCACAGAGCAGCCCCCACGGAGCAGGCAGCACGCCCGGGACCTCAGTGAGCATCAGGCTGTGCGAAACCTGAGCTTGCTAGGTTCGATCACCACCCCCTGGTGAGGCAGGGACCAGCATCGTCACCCATAAGGAAGCCACACAGGGACCTAGGCAGGAAGCTAAGGAGCTGGGATCGACCCTCAATAATGTGGCTCCCTGTCTGGGTTCTCAAGGTAGCAACTCTGTTCCCCCTGCTGGTGCTACTGCAGAAGGAGGTCGCCAGGGCTTGGTGAGCTCAGTGATGTAGTTGTTGTTGTTAGGTGCTGTTGAATTGGTGTCCGACTCACAGTTGACCCTACGCACAACAGGTGAAACACTATTCTCGTGCTTCTCTGCTGTTCATAGGGTTTTCAATGGCGGATTGTTTTTTGGGAGTGGGTTGCTGGGTCCGTCTCCCAAACCTACAGCACCTGGCTTTCCCAGGCAGTCTCCCCTCCAAGTACTAACCAGGCCCCACCCTGCTTAGCTTCCAAGATCTGCCGCCACAGTGGTACGCCCGCCCGCAGGCCAGTGCTGTAGAAGCGCCTGGAAACCTGCTGAGTGGTCGCTGCCTCCACATCACGGGGCCAGGCGCCCCCTGCTGGCCAGCAGGTGTGGACCAGCCAGGGGTGAGAGCCCAGCCCGGAGGCACAGGTCCATCCCTGGGTCAGGGACCCCTCCTCCTGCCAGGGCTGACCCATGGCCCCGCTAGGAGTCAGCACTCAGCAGTGGGGCCCCAGGAAAAATTAACCATGGCCCCCTCTCCTGGCCGTCCGAGAGAATTCCACCAGTGCACACTGCTGACTACCGGCACTGTGTGGCCTGAGGAAGTCTTGATGAGGTGCGCAGAGGTCGGGGTCTGAGCAATGTGAGTGGCAGGAAGGTCATACCCAGAAGAGCTTATCCAAGTTTCTTTGGTCGCCTAGTTTTGAGAGCCATTTGTGTAGATCAGGGCTTATTTCCCAGGCTGGGAAAAGAAGGCTGGGAGATAAAAAGAATATCAGCCATGATGGTGCCCTTTGGGTTCATAATACTATTTAGTCCTCCCAAGGGACCCAGGTAACAGCTAAGAAAGTGGAGGCTTGGAGTGGCTAAAGGATTGCTCCAGGCACCTTCACTGGTGCTGGGGAGAGACGGGGACTGGGCTCCACCTGACTGCAGGAGCCTCTATCTGGAGAAGGAAAAGGGCCCTGGGTGTGGGGGCCTTGGCTGGGAGGGAAGGGCAGGGCACGAGGGCAGACACCGCTGCCCTACCCAGGCAGATGGGGGTCCCTGCCACAGCTGACTCCTCCTTTGCTTCCTGATCCTGAGTTCTGCTCCTGACCTCTGGCTCCCAGGAAAGCGGACGAACCCTTTAGCCTAGCTCAGGGGGACAGAGAGAGGGGACAGAGGCTACGCAGTGGCCTCTGTTCCAAGGCCCTGGCCAACACCTGCCTCTCCCCACAGGGTAAGGAGGATGAGGACAAGAGCTTCGACATGCCTCCCTCGTGGGTGACGCAGATCGAGATCTCGCCAGAAGGTCTCTGCCGGCCACATGTCCACTGCCCCCTCTGAGCCAGGCCGTGGGCCTCTGGGGAGGTCTGCAGCGGTGGGCAGTCCGGAGGATGCCCAGCGGCTACCCAGCCCCTTCTCTCCACCCTTCTGGACCCCCACCTCAGCTCTGTGCCGAGGGCCTGACACCCTGTGGCACCCAGGAGGGGGCTCAGTTGACATGAGGACCACAAGGACCAGGACCCAGCCCTTCCGCCCCCCCAGAGCTCCCTGCCCATAGTGGGCCGTGGGCAGTGCCCATGGCAGTGTGCAGGTGCAGGGGATGCCAGGACCTGGGAGGGGCTGACAGAGGAGGCCGGCGGGTGGGTACCCCCAAGTCCTATGTCCATATCTGCAGGCTCTGAGGTGCCCATCTGGAAGCACCCAGGCCCCTGGGGAGAGCATGGGCCATTCCGGCAGGTGGCCAGTGCAAGAGAGGCTACGTGGGACAGGTGCAGGCAGCCCAGCCCCAGAGCAAGGGACTGAGGAGTGGGCAGGCAGGACGGGGCTCCAGGAGGGGACACGAGGGTTCAGTTCTGAGGGCTCGGGAGTCAGCCCAGCCAGGGCAGGAGGGGATGAGGCTCCTGGCAGAAGGGCCTGGACAGGCCAAGGCGGGCAGTGAGAGAGGGGGGTGCACCTGGGGGGCAGCTGGCTCCGCTGGGGCAGGAGCAGGGGCGGAGCCTAGAGCTGGCTGTAAGCCGGCAGGCACTTAGCAGAAGTGTGGCGGGCAGTGGACAGAGGAGTGGGTAGGCTCCTCCGGCCTGGGAGGAGAGACCCCAGCCTCCTCCGCACCCACAGCGTTCGAGACGCGCTGCCCGAACGGGAAGAAGGTGATACAGTACAAGAGGGCCCAGCTGGAGAAGTGGGCCCCGTACCTCAACGCCAACGGCCTCGTGTGCCGCCTCACCACCTACGAGGACCTGGAGTGTAAGGGGCAGCCCTGGCTGGGGCGGAGCAGGTGGTCTAGTGGTGGGGAGCAGGAGGGTGCCCCCCTGCCATGCCACTTGACCTCGGGCACATCACTTCCCCTCTCTCAGTGTGAGCGTGGGCATCCTCTGCGGGCTGGGAACGGTGGGGTGGAGGCTGGGGAAGCGGGCCTCCCTGGGGCAGCCTCTTTTTGGCCCTCTAGGTTCCAAGATTTTGGAGATAAAGGAGTGGTACCAGAACCGGGAAGACACCCTGGAGATGAGACACATAAACAAGACTACAGGCCTGCGTGTCGACTACTTCAAGCCGGGCCACCCCCAGGCTCTGCGTGGTGCGTGGGCTCCATTGCTGGACCAGCTGGGAGCTGGGGGGTGGGGAAGCCTAATGCAACCACAGAGCAGCCTCCACGGCAGGTGGCACAGGGCGGGAGGAATAGGCACTAGATATCAACAGGGTTCTTGGGTAGCAAGCAACAGAAAGTGCCTCTGCCTCCCTAAGCAAACAGGGTATGTGGGCAGCTGGGGAAACGGAGAAGCCAAGATGTGGCTTGCACGCCTCTGGGAGAGTCAGAGCCAGGGCCATGGCCTGTTCATTTAAAAGAGCAAAAGAGACCAGGAAATAAAGCCAACTATCATCCCCTACAAGGGTAATGTGGATGGCAAAGTGCCCACAGTATGAGGATGGCCCAGAGCCCACAAGATTGGGAAGAGAGGGAAGGCCATGTTTTAGGAGAGGGTTGACATCCCTAACTAAGACTTCACTGAAGAAAATCATGGGGCCAATGACACTTGAAAAAATGATCAACCCCACCTGCTAGTTGAAATTTTTAAAATGAAACTAAACCAATAAGGGATGATGTTACAACCTCCTGTTGGCAAATGGGAGGGGGGAAATGGTCCTGCCACGTGTGAGTGGATGTGAGAAGCAGCAGTTGCCGAGAGCTCACCAAATGCCTCAACTTTTTTGAAGGACATTTAAGCAAAATATATTAATAATAGCCTTGCACAGGGGTGTAGCTCTGTGGTAGAGCCCGTGCTTAGTATGCATGAGGCCCTAGGCTCCACTCCCAGCATCAAAATAATAATAATGATGATAATAATAATAATAATAATAGTAATAAATGGCTTTAAGTGTGTGTACTTTTTGACCCAGCAATTCCATTGCTGAGAATTTGTCCTTAGCAAATAATGTGTGTGCTGGGGGAAGCATAATGCAGATGTTTATCACGGTATTGTTTATAATAACAAGAAGTTGAACACAACCTAAATACCCAGCAATAGGGGATTAGGTACAAAGCTAATGTTCATCCATAATATAGAGCTGTCTTCACCCTGGGCCTGGGGTCAGGTTACCAAGCCCATAGTCATAGCTCCTGATATTCCCTCGCCTACCTCCCTCTCTCTCTTTCACCCCAGTGCACTCGTACAAGTCCATGCAGCCGGAGATGGACCGCATCATGGAGTTCTATGACACAGCCCGCGTGGATGGCCTGATGAAGCGGGAGGAGACGCCCAAGACAATGACCGAGTACTATCAAGGGCGCTCAGACTTCCTCTGCTACCGCCACACCCTCTTCGGGCCCAGGGTCAAGAAGCTCACTCAAAACAGTGCGGACTCCAACCCACGGCCCATGGTGGTAAGAGCTGATGGGGCCTGGGGACAGGCTGCCCACCTTCCCTGCCAGACAGAGGTCATGCTGGAATGGAAGAGTCCTGGCTCAGGGGTGGCATCAAGGCCTGCAGGGTGGGGCTGGGATTTAGCTCAGTGGGTAGAGTGCTGTGCTGCAGTCTCTGAGGTCCTGAGTTCAATTCCCAGCACCGCAAAAATGGGAGAAGGGCCTGGCAATCCACTCCCAAGGCAATTCGGAAAGAGTCAGCCATTGAAAACCCTATGAGGGTCGCTATGAGTTGGGTATCGACTCGACGGCACCTAACAACAACAACAACAGGATTCCTGGGCTTTTCTGGTGCCAGTCTGTGCCCTCAACCACTGGACCCAAAAGGCATCATTTCCTTATCTGTATAAGCAAATGCACACCCATGGCTAAACATCTAGAAAATATGAGAAAGTATAAAAAGAAATATAAAAATATCTCAGAATGGCATCTTTCAAATATTAATAGGTTTGGGCTTGTAAGCCTTTTCTAGTTTAATTGATTGAGGTCTGGGGGTGGGGGGTGAGAATCCTGTACTACCCACCTCCCTTTGATTGTGCATTTCACCCTCTAAGGCCCTACAAATGATTTGGCAGCTGCACCCCTGGCTGCATACCAAAAGCTCCTTTCAGCAGGAAGGGCGGTCTTGTGTTAGAGTAGGCTGCCTGGCTAGGTGGTGAGCTCCCCATCTCTTGGGTCATGCAAGCAGAGTCTTGTTGAGTGAAAGAAGGGCACGAGTGGCCAGGCCCTCGGAAGCTACCTGCTAGAAGGGGCTGCCCCATATGAACCTCTGAAAGATCCCAGTGTCCCGAGTGTCCTTCACTCTTGCGCATGAGGACGCACAGAAATCCCCCCTGCCATCCCACGTGTGTCCTGGCGTCACAGAAGATCGTGGAGCGCTTCTCCCGCAACCGGGAAAAGCCTGCGGATGAGGACGTAGCGGAGCGCGCGTTTCTGATCTCCGAGGAGCGGATCCAGCTGCGCTACCACTGCCGCGACGACTACATCACCGCGTCCAAGCGCGAGTACCTGCGGCGCACTGAGGTGGACAGCAAGGGCAACAAGATCATCATGACGCCAGACATGTGCATCAGCTTCGAGGTGCGCCTAGGCGTGGGGGGTGGGGGGAAGGACAAACTGTGCCGGCTGGCTCCTTACAGGAACGTGGGAGACTCAGGATGGACCCTCTCCAGGACTAGCTAGGAGGTTCCTCTCAGCCCGGGAAACCCATAAGCTCCTGCTGGGGCACCCTACCCTTCCCAGCTCCTCTGGAAATCTTCCCTGTTCCATCAGAGTGAGAACCCAGCAGGCTGAGGCTCATGGTCTGTGCCCTGGGACCCCCAGATTCCAGGGATGCATGCTGCAAGGGGGAAGATTCTTACCTCCGCCTTCCTAGTCAAATCTGCACTCTCCTGACACGTTCCTTAGTCCTTCTGCATCTTCACTTCCTCTTCTATTACTACCTGTGTGTGCGTGTGTTGCAGTGCCAGGGATAAAACCCATTGCCTTGCACGTGCCACTGAGCTACATCCACAGCCAGCTATGTGTATTTTCATAAGTAAGGAAATTGAGACCCAGAGAAGTTAAGCAAGTTGCCTGAGGTCACACAGCGAGAAAGAGGCAGGAGTAGATTTGAAGCAGGTAGTCCCAGAGCCCTGCCCATTGCAGCCTCTCTATTGCTGTGGTGGTTCTGGTCCCAGGTGGAGCCCTTGGAGCATACCAAGAAGCTTCTCTACCAGTATGAAGCCATGATGCACCTGAAGAGTGAGGAGAAGCTGACACGTCATCAGGTCTGGGAGTCCGAGCTGGAGGTAAGGCCCCAGGGGATAGCGGGCAGGCGGGAGGGGGCGGGGCGGCATCTGAATCCCACCCTCCTTCATCACTTCCCAACTCAGGTGCTGGAGATCCTGAAGCTTCTGGAGGAGGAGGAGGAGGCGCATGTGCTGACCATCTCCATCTATGACACCAAGCGCAACGAGAAGAGCAAGGAGTATCGGGAGGCCATGGTGGGTCTCCTCGCCTTGCCCAGGCCTGGCTTTCCCTGGACCCCTGGCCTCCAGGGTGGGGAGAACGACAGGGATTCAGCCAGGAAACCCTTCACAGTGGATGAGGTCACTCATACTGGCTGATCACCCTTGCTGATCGTCTTCTGCTGAGCTGAGCATTCACCCCAAAGAACACTCAGGGATCCAGGCCAGGATCATGTCCCAGGGCTGTGGCCCAGCCAAGGCTTGTGGAGCATGGGGAAAGAGTTAGGCTGCATGCCTCCACCAGGGTTCCTGTCCAGGCTGTGGCCTGGGCTGGGAGCCCCATTGAGCCAAGGTCCTGGCCTCTACAGCGCTGGATTTCAGCTTACACGTCGGGGTGCAGGCCCTACTTGGTTTGCGAGGCTGTCTTTTGCACCCCTTTCATCACCCAACTACAGATCTCTAAATGTAAAATGCTGTAATCTCAGCATTCGGGAGGCTGAGGCAGGACGATTGCGTGTGCAAGGCAACCCGGGGCTACATAGTGAATTCCAGGCCAGTGTGGGCTACACAGCAAGAGTCTATCTCAGTCAATAATCAGTCAGTCAGTCAATGTGGTTTGGGGTTGGCGAGGCAGGCCAGGGTATCAGGTGATTGTTCTCAGATTCCTTAGACTGAGTGGTGGCTCACGGGTCTCCACCTTCCCTAGCCCCTGTTTGCCTATGCAGGGCATAAGGCCCCAGCGTGAAAGAGAAAAATGATGCTAACCAGTACAGCTTACTGAATAAGATCACCTATGGACTGTCAGGCACTAGGCTTTGTGCTTTATAGACACGATCCCATATGAATCCACAGAGGAGGAAACTGAGGCCCAGGCAGAGAGACATGCCTTATGTCAGAAACAGGAGCTCCATGTTACCCGTACACCCGGGTCCAAGAGGCCATCCTGTCTCTGCGATGCCCCATGCTGGGACCTGGATTGGGGGCCTGGCTTTGTGCTGTCATGCCATGGATGCAGAGTTGGTCAGGAGGTCTCCCTGATGATCCAACCCCCCGCTGGCCCCTGTAGGAGCGTGTTTTGCACGAGGAGCACCTGCGGCAGGTGGAGACCCAGCTGGACTACCTGGCCCCGTTCTTGGCGCAGCTGCCCCCGGGTGAGAAGCTGACACGCTGGCAGGCAGCACGCCTCAAGGACGAATGCCTCAGTGACTTCAAGCAGCGGCTCATTGACAAGGCCAACCTCATTCAGGCCCGCTTCGAGAAGGTGCGGCCAGGGGCAGCCAGGGGAAGGGCCTTGGCATCCTCAGCCAGGAAACGGCCCCGGGGTCTGCCCAGCACCCCACAGATCTGTGAGGCACTGATGGCCAGACAAGTATATCAGTGCTCAGGGATGCCAGGTGCTGGGGTGGTCTTCCTCCCTCTCACTCACTGGATGGGTGGATGGATGAGCAGAAGGATGAATGGATGGGTAGGCAGGCAGGTGAGCAAGATGGACAGACAGATGGAAGGGTGGGTGGATGGGCAGGTAGGTGGGTAGGATGGATGGATGGATAGATGGATGGGCAGGCAGGCAGATGGGTGCATGGATGGATGGATGGGAGGGCAGACAGATGGGTGGATGAATGGATGAGAGGGTGAGTAGGTAGCATGGATGGATGAATAGATGGATGGGCAGGCAGGCAGGCAGATGAGTAGATGAATGGATGAGTGGATGGGTGGGCAGGCAGAGGTGGATGAATGGATGGGTGAGTGGGAAGGATGGATTAATGGATGGACAATGGATGGATGGGCGGGCAGGCAGTTGAATGGATGGATGGATGGGTGGGTGAGTGGGAAGGATGGATGGGAGGATAGATGGATGGGTGGGCAGGTAGATGGGTGGGTAGATAGATAGGTAGGCAGATAGATGCATGGGAAGATAAGCAGGCACAAGGGTTGGATAGATAGATGGGCAGGCATATGCACAGATAGATGGGCAGATGCAGGGATGGGCAGAGGAATGGATGGGAGGGTAGATGGATGGGGCATCATGACAACTCCCAGTCCTGGACCTGTTTCTGTGGGTCGCACGCATGCCACATAGTTCCCATGCGGGATCTTGCTTAGTCTTCACACATAGCTTTCCATGGAGAGGGGTAGTAGAGGTGGGGTGCAATAACCCTCATTTTGGAGATAAGTCACTGGAGGCTGTGAACCTGTTAGTCACTCATCCAGAGCTGCATGGCTGTTTTAGGTTTCTGCGGTGCTGGGGTGGAACCAGGGCCTCGGGCATGCGAGGCAAGTGCTCCACTGTGGAGCTACATCCCCAGCCCCAGCCGTCTGTTTGGACGCTGCTCTGACCTCATAGACAGGACATCCCTCAAAGCATGACCTCAGCAGCTCCCACTGGGGACATTTTGTGACCGCTGCCTCTGCCCCTCTGCTGTGTGGGTGGTGCTGTCTGCTGAGCTGTGGTGAGGATCAGCCCTCGCCATCCCTCTTGCTCTTCTCCCTGTGCCTGCAGGAGACCCAGGAGCTGCAGAAAAAGCAGCAGTGGTACCAGGAGAACCAGGTGACCCTGACAGCCGAGGACGAGGACCTGTACCTGAGCTACTGCTCTCAGGCCATGTTCCGCATCCGAATCCTGGAGCAGAGGCTCAACCGGTGGGTGAGGGGCGGGAGCCGGGAGGACCCGTGGGAGCTGGAAGCTTTGAACTCCCTCATCCCTCTCCTTCCTCCCTCCGCCTCAGGCACAAGGAGCTGGCCCCCCTGAAGTACATGGCGCTGGAGGAAAAGCTCTACAAGGACCCCCGCCTGACGGAGTTCTTAAAAGTCTTTGTGTGATAGTCCTCATGGGGCGGAGCTACAGTGGAAGCCACCAGAGAATAGAAACCCCCCTCGTTACCAGGCCCCTGGCTCCACACTGGCTATTGCCTGTCTACGTGGGAGCCTGGGCTCCCTGCCACACAGCCTCCTTGGTTGTTTGTAGTTTTCTTCTAACTAAACACACCTTGAATTGGCCATTTGTACCTCAGTCTTCACAAGCTCCAGCACCAAGCTTTCCAGCACACATCCACTGGTATGGCTACTAGAATAAGTGATGGTGAGGATGAGCAGCAACTGGAACTCCCATAAATCCATTTCCTAGGGAAGTGGCAATCAGGACAACCACTTTGGAAACTATTTGTCAGTATCCACTAAAGCTAAACTATGTCCTAACAAGTATACTCCCAGAGTCCTCTCTACTCATCTCCTGCAGTTTCAATCTTGAATGTGCCCCAAAGGTCCTGTGTTAAAGGGTATGTCCCTGGGGGGCACTGTTGGGAGGTGGTGGAACCTTTAAGAGGTGGAGCCTAGTGGGAGATCTATACGTCATTGGAGGGGAGCTTCGAAAGGGGATGGTGGGACCCCACTCTCTCCCTCTTCCTTTTGTTCCCTCACCATGAGGTGAGTGATTTTGTCCCACTATGTGCTCCCACATGATGTGCTGCCCACTAGCAGAGGCCCAAAAGCAATGGGTCTGCCTGATCATGGATTGGAATCTAGAAGTGTGAGCCAAAATAAACCTTCAGAGCTGCGCATGGTGGTGCATGCCTGTAATCACAGCACTCAGGAAGCTGAGACAGGGGATTGACATGAGTTTGAGGCCAGCCTGGTCTACATGGCAAGTCCCAGGCCAGCCTTTCTAAGTCAATTACCTCAGGTATTTTGTTATAGTGATGGAAAGCTGACAAACACACCACCCATCTACTCATCCATCCAATACACAAAAATGGACAACTCAGCAGAAACAGAGATAGTCAGCTAACCACCAAAAGGCATGTCCTAGAATGTCCACAGCCGTACTATTGCTAACAGCACCAACCAGAAACTACCTAAAGGCCTATCGAGAGTAGAATGGATATATAAGTTGTGGTCTTGAGATATTTTTGATTGTCTTGAATGCTACTGGCCTCTAGTGGGTGGAGGCCAGGGATGGTGTTAAACATCTTACAACCAACAGGACAAGCTCAAGCAAAGAATTAGCTAGCCCAAAATGTCAATAATATAGAGGTTACTAGAGCTAGGAAAGGGGCTGGGATTTAGCTCAGTTGGTAGAGCGCCGCCCTGCACTCTCTGAGGTCCTGAGTTCGATTCCCAGCACCACAAAAATGGGACAAGGATGTGGCAATCCACTCCCAAGGCAATCCCAAAACAATCAGCCATTGAAAACCCTATGAGGGTCGCTTTGAGTCAGACACGACTCAACAGCACCTAACATCAACAGAGCTAGGAAAATGAATGAACCGCAACCATATGGAATGACTTGGTTAAAATGTAATGTCAAAGGATTCCAGACACTGTCAAGGGCATACTGTATGATTCCATTCACATAAATAACAAAACCAAGCAAAATGAATTGATGAATTAGATGTTAAGATAGTGCTCACTTCTGGGGCATGAGTGAATGCTGGGATGCACCAGCAGTGCTCTTGGCTCTGGTACGTTCTGTTTCTTGACCAGGGTTGTTCGGTTTGCCAATATTCACTGACCGTCTGCCCTTTCAGTCTGTGTCCTTTGGAGTATGTGTACTACACTTCAGTAAGAAGTGTTTTCAAATATTCATCATGAATCTAGTCAAGTCCTTAGACCTAACTTCCAGTTTACAAGAATAAGGTAAATGACACTAGAAGGAAACAGTGTTAGACTTTTGTTGTTGTGACAAAATAATGGACATAAACGACTTCAAGGAGGAAAGATTTATTTTGGGTCATGGTTTCAGAGGGTTCTGTCCATTGTCATCTGGGTCCATTGCTTTGACTCGTGGCAAGGCAGAAACCTCTTGGCGGGGAGGGCGTGGCAAAGCAAAGGTGTTCACCTCATGGCTGACAGGAAGTAGAGAGAGAGAGAGAGAGAGACAGAGGAAGGGGCAGGGGACAAGATACAGTACATCCTTCAAAGGCATGCCTAGAGCTGCTTCCTTCAACTGAGCCCCACCTCCTACTAGTCTATTCAGCTATGAACTCATGATCCAATCACCTTGTAACAGGCATTTATAAACTGCCTTTCTTTTTTTTTTTTTTTTTGCGGTACTAGGGATTGGACCCAGGGCCTCGCGCTTGCATGCTCTGCAAGTGCTGGACCACTGAGTTGCACCCCAGCCCATTTTTTTACTTTTTGAGACAGGGTCTCACTAAATTACACAGATTGCCTCTAGTCTCGAATTTGTGATCCTCCCGCCTCCACCTCCCAAGCCGCTGGGATTACAGGCGTGCGCCACCGCGCCCGACGCTAAACTGCCTTTCTTAAAAGCATTGACTCCTCACTTGGACCCACAGTGTCCTGTTCCAGACCTCCAAGAGGTATCTAAAGTTCTCCAGCCCTTATCCTAAGCCTGCAGCCACACTGGATCCAGGAAACTTTCCTAGATAAACATCTCTTTGACAAGAGACTACAAATAACCCTTCCAGCATGACAACTGATAGGGCTAACAGCTTCCTGAACTCACCCTAGAAACCAGAACTGAGATCTCACTCTAAACAAGACCGTTTAAGCATGCATACTTCCTGCTCCTGCCCCGAGTCATTCCTCTACTTACACCTAAGCTCCTGTGAGTTTCTTGAAGCTGGACTGGGGATCACAGGACTCCTTTAGCTGTTCCTCTCTCCAATGTACACATGAATTAAATCTCCTTTCTCTGGTTTTCATCATCACTTGGCTCTTTAATTGGCATACTGGCCAAGCCTAATTCTGGGAATTGGGGCTTCACCCTAAAATCCAGTAACAACCTCTCAATAGGATGACCATCTGGGCCCAGGCCTCCAACATGTGAGCCTGTGGGGAACATTTCATATTCAAATCACAACACAGACAAATCCATAATCAGGACAATCTACAAGGTAAATGGGCTGGGGTTTAGCTCAGTTGGTAGAGTGCTGCTCAGCACTTTCTGAGGACCCAGGTTTGATCCCCAGCACCACAAAAACAGAGAAGGACACGGTAATTCACTTCCAAAGCAATCCCAACACAATCAGCCATTGAAAACCCTGTGAGAGTCACTATGAGTGAGACCCAATTTGAGGGCACCTACCAACAACATGGTAAAAGCCTTCATTTCTTTAAGAGATCAGTGTCATTAAAATAAGCAAAAGCTGAGGGACAGAAATAGAATGAACTTAAAAGAGCCAAGTGTGCTGAATCTTCATTGGTTCCTAGTTAGGGGTTTTTCTTTTTTTCTCCCTTTATTTCTCTCCAGTGCTGAGGATTGAGCCTAGGGGTTCCTGCATGCTAAGAAAGCTCTCTACCACCCAGCTACCCACCTCCTGGCCTGGTTCTTAATGAAATAAAAGAAAAAAGTTATCTACTATATTGGAGATGACTGAGGACATTTAAATGTGGAAATATGGACCAAAGTCGGGCACATTGGCGCACACCTGAAATCGCAGGAACTCGGGAGGCGGAGCCAGGAGGATGGTAAAGTCAAAGCCAGGGGCAGCCTGCATAACTTAGTGAGACTTGCTCTCGAGACAAAATTTTAAAAGGGGGTCCCAGGGTGCAGCTTAGTGGTAGAGCACTCGCATGGTATGTGCAAGGTTCAACCCCTAGTGGCAATAAATAAATAAATAAATATCCTGAATGAGATAATTGGTTTTGTTTTTTGTTTTTAGGGGTGTTGGTAACAATGGTTATGTGGCTGCGAGCCCTGTCCAAGGTGTCACAAATAAAGTCGGCCTTTCTTGGGTTCTTAGTTCATGGTGTCTGCACAGGGACCCCTCGCCGTGGGGACCGCACTCATAGGCATCCTGCCCAACTCTGACCCAGAATCAGGCTCTGCTTCGCTCTAGGCCTCCCTCGGGGTACTCAAGCCGGCGTTTGGATCAAAGAAAGCAAAATTCTTGAGAAAAGGTCCGCACCCACCTACAGCCGGACAACTGAAGCAAGGAAGAACTAAGGAAACATGCTGACTAAGGTCTCAACCCCGGCCGGCCTATTCCAAGATGGAAGACACACGGCTTCAGGCTGCTTCTGAAGACCCCTTCCCATTGGCTAGTTGGGAATCGGTTTTTCAATAACGCGGGAGCTGATTGGTCTATCCAGGACGATTGCTAAAGCGATTGGTGCAGCCGCCATTGGCGATCGCCCCGCAAATATTTCAACCGCTAACGAAGCTCTAGGAAGAGAAGAGAAAGGGCAGGAAAGGAAAAGCGAGACCTGGAGGCGGGACCAAGGAAATGAACCAGCCCGCATTGGTTCATTAGAGTCCGAAGGGCGGCTCTTGACCACTCCTTCCTCGTGATTAGTCTGATTCAGGAAAAGGGGCTGGGTAATTGCCCGAAGCGGCAGAAGTGCCTGCTTCCATTGGCCGATACCAGCGGGAGGCGGAGTGTTCGCGGCGGCTGATTGGTGCGGCAGGTGAGGAGGGCGGGGCTCTGGGCCGGAGGGTTTGTTGTGAGGGTTGGTTGTCAAGCAGCGGCCAATCAGGGCAGGGGATGGAGGCAAGTGGGGGTCGCGCCTAGAGCCGAGCCCCTGCGTCCCGAGCCGCGGCTGCAGGTACAGTGGGCAGGGGGCGAGGAGTCAAGGAGAAGATGAGGCCTGGGGGGAGTCGAGCCCCGCGGGGCCGACCGGGCTACGGGGAGAAGGTTCCGAGCAGGGGAAGGCTCGAGCCCGTACCCTCAAGCCGGAGGGGCGGGAGGATCAGGCGAGGCGGAGGCAGCAGCCTCAGCCTTGGAACAACCGGAGCCAGAGTGGAGGCCGGAGGGGGAAAGCCAAGGAGGCCAGAGCAGAGGTGGGGATCTGCAGGAAGTGGGGTAACGAGTAGGGGCACGAGCAGCAGGGGAGCAAAATGAATGGGGGACGACGGGAGCCTCAGGGAAAGGACAGTAAAGGGAATCTTGGTAAGGCGGAGGCCAAGTTAGGGAGCTCAAGAGACAAGATGTGCGCAAATGGGAGACAGGGGGCAGGGGACAGGGCTCATGGGAACGAGGTGAAGTCGCTGTGGGAAGGGGATGGGAGGTTCCATGAGGTGGCTTTTTAGAGTTGAAGAGTCATTTCGGTTCATACGGGGACTGGAAGCCTAATTCCCAGCTCTGTCCTTGGAAATTGCAGGGGGCATGCGTGGTTTACTTGCCAGCTGCTGGGGGTTGGACCCTCAGGCCCCTCTTTGAGATTCTCCCCAGAGAGGACTTTGGTTGCTTTCTCTCGGGGTGCCTCTCACGAGCCCCTAAGCATAGTCTCTGACTCCAACGCCCCACCGGCTGTCAGGTGAAAATAGCAATTCCCAGAAATCTGTGTGAACTACAGACATGTGGTTGTCCCCACCCCACTGCAGCTGCTGCAGTTTAGGCAGCCAGTGTCCTGCAGTAGAACCACCTCCCATTATGTCGGCCTCTGGGAGGACCTTCTTTTTCTCTGTGCCCCAAGTTGCCCTGCCTCAGGTGCCGCCTCCTCTGCAGATCTGCAAATCCAGTTTGCCCCAAAACTCCTGGCGCTGTTGGTTGTGGTGGGTTCTGGTCTTTATCAAGAGGCCTTGGTGACCCAGAGAGCTGTGGCTTGTTCCCAGGTGCTTCTTAACAAGCCAACCCCTTTGCTTGTCTTCCAGCCCAGTGCTGAGCTGAGATGGCTCAAGCCTGACATTCCAGGATCGAGGATCTCAACAGATGTGCACAGGCTGCTGCTGTTGCTGCTGTGGATGATTTAAACCACCAGGCAGTCGGAGGCCAGGAGAGGAGGCATTCCCTCTGCCTGGATGTGTGGGAACTCCCTGCCAACTTGATTGGCGGATCTTGGGGGGGGGGCACCCACCCCCACCCCACAGATTAAGCACAGTCTATTTTGTGGGTGGCGCTGCAAGTGCTAGCCCTGGAAGGATGGCCACTCCTGTGGTCACCAAGACAGCCTGGAAGCTGCGTGAGTACTTTTCACTTTTCTCTGTCACCGTTACTTTGTTAGTTGCTCGTTACTGGGCGGCCTGAACCTGCTGCATTGTTACCTCTCTTTGGCACAGGGGGAGACTCCCAGGCCTTGTAGACCCAGGTGTAAATCACATGTGTAGCACTTCTTAGCTGGGCAGTGACATTGGGGAGATGACTTACCCTCTCTGGGCTCAGTCTTCTTACCTGTACCTGAGCTAATCAGCATGTACAGTCTGTTGTTACTATGAGGTTCAAGCATGATCATGAACCTGGTAAAGCACTTTGCACAGGATTTCCAGTTAGGCTGATGGGCAGATGGGGACGAGAGAGCCTGAAAGATGTTCTGGGCATTTCAGACATCTTAAAAGTCAGACTTCTTCAGTCAGATGAAGGGGGCTTGGGATAGGGCTCGGGAGGGGCAGGCGTGTGAGGGGTGGACAGAGGGCTCCTGATAGGCTCTGGACTGTAATTGACCATGAGCACCCCACCTCCACCATTACTCTACACTGGTGGTTCTAAACTCTTTGACCTAAGGCTCCTTTCATTCCTAAACATTAGCAAGGACCCAAAGTGCTTTCGCTTATGGAAGTTACACTTTTCAATATTTACCATGTTAGAAATTAATACTGAGGCTTTTAAAACAAGAATACTATCAAGCAGGACACAAGTGATGCCGTCATCACGTACCATGTGTCTCCTGGAAGACTCCATGGATGTTTGTGGGCACATGCGGGTATAAAAGGCAAATACCACCTTAGTATTACTGTGAAGATAGTTTTGCCCTTGGGGCTGGAATTTAGCACAGTTGGTAGAGCACCACCCTGCAGTCTCTGAGGTCCCAGGTTCGACTCCCAGCACTGCAAAAATGGGAGAAGGCCGTGGCAATCCACTCCCGAGGCAATCCCCAATCAGCCATTGAAAACCTATGGGGGTCGCTATGAGTCGGATCCAACTTGACGGCACCTAACAAGTTTTGTCCTTTGGACCCTCTGAAAGGATTGTGGGGATCCGATCACGTTGTCGTACATGCTGGCGGCTCTGTGGCCCTTCCCCAGCTGCCACTGGTTGGCATAGATTTGATGTGCTCCAGCTGGTCACCCACCCTCTGCTGTGAGCTGTCCCCAGGCTGCTTTCAGGAGCTGGGGGAAGGCATCACCACTTTTTAACTATGAGACACTGGACAAAGCTTTTTGCTAGACCTCAGTTTCCTCACTGGTAAAGTGAGAGATTTGGGGCATTTTCAAATGATCCCCCAAGGGTCTAGGGTTCTGGGAAAACCCTCTTATGGTTCCCTGGGGAGGGTGGACTTTGACCTTAGTAGCTTTGTATTTGTTGGGATTCTGTGAACATCTCTTCAACAGCTGGTCTTTCTTGAGCATAACTGGGGAGCTAGTAGGGGGACAAAATAGGCAGGGTCGCTGTACAATGGGAGATTGGCCTGGGGAGAGCAGCAGGCAGGAACTGGATAACCATATCCATCCATTTCCAACCTTTCTCTACTCCCCAGCAGGCATGTGTGCTTTGAATCGGTTAGCTGAGTGATGAGGTTAGGGAATGCAGTAGGCTGCATGAGCAGCAAGTGCAAAGGGCCTATGGGAGGAAGCTTCTTGGTGTGGTGGAAGGATTATGGGAGGCCATGATCTGTGGCACAGCCTCAGGGAGAACACGGTGCCAGATGAAGCTAATAGGTTGTACAGGGACACGTGTCCACAGGACCCCAGCTCTGTTGAGGCTTTGGCTTTATCTTACAGGGAAGGCCGAGCCTTAAAAGTGTTGAAGCTAGAGGTAATGTGATTGGCCATGTTGGGTGTCTGGTCTCCATGTATTGAAACTGAAGAGCTCATGGCCACCTGGCCTCTGGCTCCTTGTGGCTCCAGGCTCAGATGAAGGTGCTTGGCCAACATGGGATCACTGAAGCCCAGGTCTTTGCGTCTACCTTCTATGATGTTTGTCTTCGGCACCCCTGGGCACAGCGCGAGTGTTCCCAGCTTTGGCTGGGATGTGGGGCCCAGGTTATACTACCGGGGCTTGGGAAGCTACCATAGGCTTGTGCCCACCAGTGGACACTGAGGATTTTGATCTGTTTGCAGTAAAATCTAGTACCGAGCCAGGAGCAGTGGCGCACGCCTGCAATTCCAGCGGCTCGGGAGGCAGAGGCAGGAGGATCGCAAATTTGAGACCAGAGGCAGTCTGCGTAACTTAGCGAGACCCTGTCTCAAAAAAAGTAAAAAAAAGGGTTGGGGGCACAGCTCAGTGGTCCAACACTTGCAAAGTATGCAAGTGCACAGCCCTGGGTTCAACCCCCAGCACCGGAAAAAAAAAAAAAAAAATCCAATACCGAGGCATGGGCCATTGCTGATTAGTGTCCTCCAAGCCACGCCACTGGGAGCCGTCGTCTGGGGCCATGTCCCACTTTTCTGGCGCCTACGGCGGGCCTCCTGCTGGCTCCCCTCAGCCCCTGTGTGGAGGAGGGTCTCTTCCCACCTCCGTCTGCAGTTCTGCCCACCCTGTGCCTGTCCAGGAGCCAGCTGATCACACTGGAGCACAAAGGCAGGAACTTCCTCTCTCTTCCCCCACAGCCTTAGTACAGGCCCCTGGAAATGTTCCTGCTATTCACTAATGGCCTCTCCAGTGGCTATAATCTGGGACCTGGGCAGGTGGGGCCCAGACTGAATCTTTCCTCTTTCCCTCCAGGTGGGGCCAGGGAGAGGGCAGTGCCAATAAGAGTGGCTTCAGAGAAGGATGCAGGGCTCAAGGGAGCAGGCGGGTGGGTCTCTTGCTGGGTTGGGCAGAAGCACTTGACCAGATCAGTGTCTGTGGCCAAAGCCCCAGGCACCTGTCCGCACAGTAGCCATAGGCTTTGCAGTTGAGTTGAGGACTAGAGAGAGGCCCGGCTCCCTTGGGTCCCGGTGGTGGGGCTTCTGGGCCTGCAGGGAGCTCGTGCTCTGACCAGGCGGCTGCTGTAGCCGCTGTGCCGTGACTGGGGCCAGCACCTGGGCACCTTTGCCAGCATCTCTGAGCCAGGCTGCCCGGCTTTCCCAGGCCCCCTTCCCAGCCTCCTTGTGGCCTGCAGCCGGCCCAGAGCCACCATGGCAGGGTGGAGTCGAGCCGGGGTGGAGGAAGGCCCTCTGTGGAGCAGTGCAACACCCGCCTCCATCCACCTGCCCTGGGCCAGCCTCCGGGTGCCTCGGCTGTCGGCCCCGGGGAGACTTGTGCTCTCTCCTCTGGGTTCCTGGGAGCTGTTCCGAGGCCCGGGCCGCCTGTGCTTCCTTGCTTGTGGTTTGCTCCCCTTAGAGCATTCATGGGCCCCTGAGGTTCGTGTCTGTGGCCCCACAGTCCAGGCTGGGCTCCTGTGGGTTCCTCCAGGCCTTATCTCCCGTTCCATGCGGTCAGCCTCACCCCAGCCCATCTCACTCTGCTGCCACCCTCCTCATGGAGCCCATCTGTGCCTGCCTCGGGCCCCCATGGCCACTCTGTCCTACCTACCTGTCCTTAGCCTGCCTGGCTACCATGAGCCCCTGCTCCCCGATCAGCAGCCCAGGGCGAGTTCCCAGGGAGCACTCAGCAAGCATACGTGGCAGTCACTGTGACCGTCGCATTCATCAGAGAGAGCCAGCAACTTGCCCAAGGCCACATGGCAGCAGCTAGCTGAGCTCAGGCCAGCACCTGATTGGTGCCTCTGAATCACAGGCAGAAGCCCTGTGCAAGCTCACACAGGGATGCCTGCCTAGAGGTGACATGGGTTGTTCTGAAAGTGTGTCCCCAGCTGGGCTTTGTGGGTACTGGTGACAGATAGGAGGCGCCTCAGTGGTGCATGCGTTGATTTTTTTTTTTAATGTTTTTTTCTTTTTGTGTTGTAGAAAAAGTATCCTGCACATCTCAGTGAGTGTTATCGCTTAAGATAGAGTTAGCTAAAAATAGCAAGTCACTTTTAAAATTTGGGTTTAGATGTCCCTGCACAGGATTGGTTCCAGGACCCCTGTGCATGGATACCAAAATCTAAGGAAGTTACTTTTTGTTTGTTTGTTTTGAGACAAGAGTCTCACTCTGTAGCCCAGGCTGGCCTCAGACTTGCGATCCTCCTGTCTCAGCCTCTCAGGAGCTGGAATTACTGGCACGCACCACAGTACCCAGCATTACAGATGCATTTTTTCCCAATACTTTTCATTGGCAATTGGCTGAATATGTGATATGGAGGCTGAGTGTGCGGTTAGTGACTATTCCCAGCTGATGTGCAGAAAGAGGCAAAGCGCAGGAGGCCTAAGGAGGGACTGATGTTGAGAGAGAGTCATTTCGGTGTCAGGCCCACGCCCTGCCCTGTTGTTGGTCCTGCAGCTTATGAGGGTTATCTGGGCTTCCGGTTCCAGAGCTGGTGGTGGAGCAAGGCCGCCCTTCTCCGTGTGCCCCGCTTCCAGCCCCCTGATTGCCTTTTCCCTCTGCTTTCCTGTGTAGAGGAGATCGTCGCCCACGCCAGCAATGTGTCCTCACTGGTGCTGGGCAAGGCCTCCGGGCGGCTACTGGCCACTGGTGGGGATGACTGCCGTGTCAACCTGTGGTCCATCAATAAGCCTAACTGCATCATGGTGAGCCTGGGGACGGGACGGGGCGGGGTGGGAGCTGGGGAGAGATGGCTTTGCAGGCACGGGAGGACACAGGGACGTAGGGTAGACACAGCACACTGTCAGTACCATCCTTGGCTGTCTACTCGGTAAGGCCCAGCATAGCTGGGGCAGTGACCAGCCTTCAGGACTGGGGGTCACCTGGCCGAGGACAGAACTCCAGAGAGAGGTGGGAAGGCCTGACTCCTTGGCCCGTGGTTGAGCCAGAAGGCATAGAGTTCCCACTCCCACCTGCCTGGCTGCCCACCTGCAAGCTGCTTGTGGGTGTTTATCTTGACTCATTCCCAGCCCCAGTCCACCAGAGGGAGGGAGTCAGTAGGACCCAGCTGGAGCTGGTTAGGGTGCTCACTCTTTAATAGGTACGCAGCCATATTCCGTGCTGACAACTGCTTTCCAAGGCCGAAAAGCAGAAAGGAGGAAAACCACACAAACCAATCACAGGCGATTCTGTTTTCCAAAGACGGCGGAAGTTGGCATTTGGGTCTGCGCCTTTCCAGAGGCTGAGACAGAGGCAACAAATACCTGCGTGCGCACACACAAACATGTCTCAGAACACCGTCTTCCCTGCTCTTGGGTTACCTGGGTCCTGAGAATGACCGTGTCCTGAGGATTTTCCTAGGTCAGCAGAGTTCCTCCTGGTGTTCCATTGTGGGGATGAGCTGTCATTAGCTCAGGCACAGCCTGTCATCAGCAGGAGGCTGACGCCAGGCCTTTGGCTCTGTTAAATTCCCCTGTGGTGAGCGTCTCCCTAGACCTCTGAGCAGGTCTGTGCTCATCACATTTAATCCAAGGGTGTGCATGTCCTAAAAGCCGTCAAAACATATTGCCTAGTTGCCCTCCAGCTGCCAATTTACATTCCTACCCACGGCACAGGAGCTTGCTCCTCGAATCCGGACCACCACAGGGAACTGGCATTCTTTTGACTGCCAAATAAAATGTAAAGAAACATGATGGGAGGTGATCTTTACTAGGAGAAACGTAATCTCCTCAGAGTTTTTGTGAAATCAGAGGAGAACAGAGGTCTACCTGGACCCCAGTCACTGCCAGGGTTCAGTAAGAATGGAATTGAGATTTGTTTCGTTTTGTTTTGCTTTGTAGGTAGGGTTCAAATGTTTGCTTTTCCCCAGAAATACCAGCGTAACATACACAAATTTAGAAAGAATCAGCAAGGGCTGGAGATGTAGCTCAGTGGTAGCGCGCCTACCTAACATATGTGAGGCTCTGGGCTAAATCCCGAACACTAAAAAAAAAAATATATATATATATATATATCAGCAAAGACTAATGAAAAGAAAACAGAGCTAACCCATCCTCCTGGGCTCAGAGCTGCCTGGCCAGTCCAGGGTCTGACTTCCATCTTCTGGCATTGGGGCAGCCTTCTGCCCTCATCTCTCCTCACCTGTGTGTCTGCCTTCCCTTACCCACCAAGCAGGCCTTTCAGTGCTGTGAGCCGGCTGAGTGCTCTCCCACCTGACGAGCTGTGGCCATGGAGCTCACTCCTTTTATCTTTGCTCGTTTTTGAGTCTGATGCACTCCTGTGCCTCAATCCCCAAAAGACAGAGTGTGGACAGTGAGGTCTTCCTCCCTCTCCTGGCTTCCACATCCTTCCCTGGAGGCAGCCTTGGCTCTGAATTCCTCCTGTGACCTTGAGAGTCATTTTGTACATAGGCAAGCAGATCTGTCTGGTCCCCTCCTGCTTTTTCACACCTTTTTTCCACCTGCAAGTGCCATATTTGAAGGGTTGCCTCATCCTTTGCTGTGGCCGAGTAGTCCTCCATGGCCTGAGTGACCACGAACACCATGGCTCAGCTGGTGACAATGGGCATTTACGTGGTCCCCCATCTCTTAAAAAGAGTCTCCATGGTGAATAGACTGGAGTCTGTGCTTCACACAGCCTTGTGCGTGCAGAGGGGGAGCTCTCCAAGGTGGAATTGGGGGGGTGTTATTTGTATGTTTTGGGGGGTGTTTTTTGATACACAGTCTCACTGTGTAGACCAGGCTGGCCTTGAGCTCACGGTCCTCCCGAGGCATTGTGGGTTTGAAGGGAATGTGCGTTTCTGACGCGTGTGGGTTTGGCCAGGCCATGCTCTGAAGAGTCTGTGCCCACTTGGCCTGCCGCCAGAGCAGGGTGGGAGTGAGGCTGCATATAGCTCTCAGGCTGTGGGCATTTCTGCCGAGGAGCAGTGCGCCCCACCCACAAGGGGAATGTTGTCTGAGCCAACAGCGCCATGGGGTGGTCAGCACTGGGTAGGGTGGGACAGATCCCTTGGCTCAGTTTCCAGCCTGCGCTCCCGAAACCTGGAGGAACTGGTGCGTGCCACCTTCAGAGTGGCCACCTGGACCAGGTGCAGCTGTATGCAGCTTGGCCACCTTGGAGTGCGTTAGAACCTGCTTGTCATCAAGCAGAGTTGCTCCAAGGGAGCCTGGCACGGTCCCTAAGAGTGTGGTGCCTGTGTGGCTCCCCTCGCCGAGTGGCCTGGGCCAGGCAGGGTGGAGACGGGAGCCACCTGGGCAGGGGTCAGCGTCTCCTGACCTTGCTTGGTACTTCCCTCCAGGGTGCAGGGCCATTTCTGCAGGTGCCACCGAGGCCAGGGCAGCATGGAGAGTGGGTGGGCATTGCAGGGTGACTAGGGCTTGGCTCCGCAGCCCTGGCAGTGAGGCTGAGAGAACCGGTCTGCAGGAGGGCACCGGGCCCCAGGGAGCAGCCCCCCTGAGCGCCTATGGCCCAAGCCTTTCCCAGGTTGAAATGTGGACCAGCTGGGGCTGTCCTGTGGTGTCCTGCAGCTGTCGCCCTCTCTCCACAGAGCCTGACGGGCCACACGTCCCCTGTGGAGAGTGTCCGCCTCAACACCCCGGAGGAACTCATCGTGGCTGGCTCCCAGTCGGGTTCCATCCGCGTCTGGGACCTGGAAGCTGCCAAAAGTAGGCCTCCATGCTGGCTTCCCCTGCTTGCCCGCCTGTGCTCCGTCTCAGATCCTTTGTACCGCTTCCTCCAGGAAGCCTGACCAGGTGGTGCAGCATCTGCCTTGCCCCGTTAGCCTGGCAGTCACCAGTGCTGCTGTCCCCTGAGTGTCTGGCATTGAAAGAGACCCAAGAAATGTCTGAACGAACAACTGTAAATGGGCAGATGCGTGGGTGGGTGGATTCGGACCCTGGAAGGGCAGCAGGTGCCAGGAGGGGCGCTATAGGGCACATGGATAAGTGGGGTGGCCATGTTGGGGGGCTGCGAGGGTCTGGGAAGCATGTATATGACTCCGGCAGGCTAGCGGTGGCCAGACCTTCCGTTTGCTCGTGTTCTTTTGGCTTAATCTAGTTTTGTCTTGATAGAAATAATAGTTAAAAAGCCCAGTGCCAGGTAGCTGTGGAGTTAATTAGCGGGAAGAAGCGGCCTTTGCCTCACTCCTTCCCATCCCTCAGAGCCTCAGCTTTCTGCCCTTTACCTGCCATTGTGCCTGTCATGTCCGTTTTTCTAAACATCACAGCGCTGCAATTTCTTTCTTTTCTAGTTTTCTTTTCTTTTTTTTAAAGTATACATTAAACACTGCACTCCTCCTGTGGAAGGTGAGGATTTGGCTCTTAAAACTACCCCAACAGCCAGGCTCACACCCATAGTCCCAGCAACTTGGGAGGCAGAGGCAGGAGGATCGCGAGTTCAAGGCCAGACGCAGCCTGTGCAACTTACCAAGACCTCGTCTCAATATAAAGAATAAGAAAGGGGGCGGGGGGTGCAGCTCAGTGGTAGAGGGTTTGCAAAGCATGCACCCTGGGGCCCTGGGTTCAACCCCCAGTACCATAAAAAAAAGCAACAAAAAACCCCACCCCAACCCATCACTCCACATTTCTCCTCCTACCCTCCTGTTACCCCTGTTTAAGTGGGCAGTGTTTATCATAAGGACCGCGTGGAGTTAATGATGACTGTTTTTTTCATCTGCGTGTTTTCTCTGACCCTGTTACCATCTTGCCGAATGCTCGACCAGAGCAGCTAGCTTCTTTCTGCTTCCCTCAAGCCCACCCTGTAGTCTAGCTGTCTCACTCAGGGCTCTCTTCCCCAGGTCCTAGGGCCTCCCTGCCTGTCTCTGCTTCCCTGAGTTTCACGACTTCCTCTTTTTGGTTTCCACCTTTTGGGATGGAGCCCTTCTCCCAGGGCTTGCCTGGGAAGGGTCTGTGGCACGGCAGGCACAGCCTTAGAGGCCTTCCCTGGCTACATGATTATTTTACTCCATTTTTTTTAAAGGGTTGAAGCACAGCCTCCTAGGTTGGAAATAGTTGCCCCTCAGGAGTTTGAAGGCGCAGCTGCATTGCCTTTTAGGTCCAGGGGTGCTATTGGGAACCAGTGCTGTTCTCATGCCAGCTCCTCTGCTAGGAGCGGTGTTGTCTCCCCTCCCGCCCTGGCCGCCACCTGCTTGGATTTACATCCCAGCCCTCTGACGTTTCCCAGCCCGGAGCCTTGGTGTGGGGCCATCTCGTCCCTGAGCTCAGCGCTCGCTGAGTCCTTCTGGTCTGGAAGGCCACGCAGGCGGCTCTCCCGCTCTGGAGTGGGCTGCCTCCAAGGCCCCATGGCTGTCATCATGTAGCCGCGTGGTGCAGTGCTGCTGCCTCCACAGACTTCTCAAAAAAGATCGGCGATCTGGAGATCTGCGTGGACCCACCCCCTCGTCAGTATTGACAGCTGCTTCCGCATGTTTTGCAGAGCACCGCACTGGCTGTTGGCTTGCAGCATCTCGGCAGCCTCTGGTCTGGCCCCCGGCGTGCCAGGTGGAGGTTAGCTGCTGCAGCTCGCGAGAGCACAGATTTTGCCCAGGCCGCCTGCTCCAGGAGAGCGCCTCAGCCCTGGCTCTCCTGGGCCTCTCTGGCACATGCTCTGTGTCTGCCACAGGACAGCGGCCGTGGGCCTTACGTGCACAGCAGTGAGGTTCACTGCCCAAACAGCGGTCTTTCTGTGTCAGTGACGCTCAGGACAGATGGTGGCCCTGGCCTTCTGGAGTGATGCTGGCCGACCGCTGATGGTCTGTGGGACGACAGAGCCCCAGGTCGTAGGGCATGCTGTGCTCGGCCGTCACTAGACTCGAGCACCAGGATGGCAGGCTCTGGCTGAGAGGGCTGTCCGCCCCCTGGGAAGCCTCCACCCAGACCTGAATCCCAGTGGACGCCACCAGCAGTTACCAGTTCACTGGAGAGCAAGCGACCGGAGGAGGAGCCAAGCGTGCTGTGCCTGCCCTCCCCTGCTCCAGGCCTCCACAGCCACATGTTCCGTTCGTGCAGCCAGGAGAGACGAGCGATTCCTCGAGGTGGTGAGGAGTGGAGCCGAAGCCCTCTACGCTTCCCAGGAGCGCATTCCCACCATGCGGCCCCAACTCTACCCCATGCCCTGGTTCACAGTGGGGTGGGCCCCAAATCCGGCTTTCAGTAAGCTTCAGGTGATTCTAATGCAGAGCCTGGGTGACAGGGCTCCCTGAGTTGATAAGTGGGGAAACCGGGGCCCCTGGTGGCACTGAGCTTGGTAAAGACCCCAAGGGTGCAGGTGGCAAGCCAGGGGCTTGAATCCTGGTGTCAGACTCCTGTCCATTGCTCTGCTGCCCTCTGCAGGCAGAGCTGAGGCCAGCTGAGGCCCTGGGTGCAAGAGGGCTTCTGTGGCATTGGGCACCCTGGAAGCAGACAGCGCTAGGGGATTCTAGCCGAGGCTGAGCAGGCAGATCTGAGCCCCGTTCACTCTGCAGTTCCTGAATCCTGAGGTTGAGTCCAGGCGTCTCCTGGGACAGACAGCAGGGACAGAAGTCATGGCACAGGAATGTGGTCCTGCCAGCTCCACACAGGGCAGCCAGAGGCAAGGGTGGCCCGGCCGGCCCAGCGCGTCCCACAGCAGGCAGCCCACGCGGGGTGGGACCCTGCAGACTCCCAAAGCCCCTGTGTGGGGCAGAGCAAGGGCTGGGGCGGCATGGCCTGCAGCAGGAGCCAGTATAGGACCTGGGCAGGCTGGGCCACAGGGCGGTTCTGGGCCCAAGTGGCACACCACAGCCAGCTGGCAGGGAGGGGTGGCCGCTCAGCCCAGGATGCAGTCAGGTCAGATGGTCACTTGACAGACCTGGCAGGTACCTTGTCAGGACCCTCGGCCTGGGAAGGAGGCGCAGTTGCAGCTCTAGCACCCAGGGGAATAGGGTCTGTCACAGAGGACACTTAGGCCTGGTGGAGCAGTGGAGTGTGTCTGCAAGGCAGATCATGATGACAGCAGTGCCCTGGGGCCGCCTCTTCTGTGCCTGGCCCTGTGCTGGCAGCTTTGGCTCAGCCTTGCTCCCTTGGCTGGGTGTAGCTCTGGGGCGGAGGCTGCCCTGAACTGTCTCCTACCTCCTGGCGTGCTCTGAGGGGACTTGGTGACCTAACACGGCAACATCGAAGTCACTCAGCCCACTGACCTCCAGAAGTGGCCATGCTGGGGATGAGGGAGGTGCCCAGGTGGCCATGGCCCCGGGAGAGCATCATCAGGGGCCGGGAGAGGGAGAAGGGAACCCACACTCCAGGCCTGTAGAGGAGGAACCAATGTCCAGCTGTGGACAGATGGAGGGGCTGAAGACAGGCCTTGCGCGGGAAGAAATCGTCGCAGGAACGATCCCAATGGCGTAGTTACATCGGTATTTATCGAGCCTGTGGCGCGTGTCAGGGCCGTGCTAAGCACTTTGTGTTCATTTTCTTAGTTCTGGCTGCAACCCAACATGAGGGTCGGAGAGGGCGATTACCCAGGGTCACATAGCAAGTGAAGAGCAGAGCCAGACCTAGTTTTCTCTGGCTCCTGAGTCCGGGGCTTGTCATGGAAGGATGGCAAGGATCCTACATTGGAGTCTGTTTAATCCACCTGTGCTTGGATTTCAACGCACCTGTCACTGATCTGTGGAGTCCTGAACACTTCCTGCAGCAGAGAGCTCCCTACCTTATCAGTCACTGTATTTCACCCTGGCTCAAACCTCAGCACGGCTGGACTCCCGCTCCCCGAGGCCCCGCCACTCATGGGCTGATTGGCTTCACTGAGACAGTAGAAGTATACATCTTTCAAAGAGCAAGACACACAAGGCAAACGAATGGCCCCAGAGAGTACCCCGAGGCAGTGACGCAGGGTCGCCCCCAGGCTGGGCCACCCTGGCCATGGAGCCGCTTGTCAAACCTTTGGGGTTGGGAGACACAGCTGCCAGGGCAGTGGGGGGTGATCGCTCCGTCCGTGGCCAGGTTCTTCCTGTGTCCTGTTTTCTCAGCTCCCACAGCTGTTCCCCTTTCCGTTTGGACACCCTCAAGATATCCTGTGTGGGTGTCACCCAGAGGGCAGCGTAAGCATCCAGACATGGCTTCCCCTTGTCCTCCACCCACTGGTGGCTGCTTACATGCCTTCTCTTCCATGAAGCCTTCCCCAATTCTTTCCAGTCAAACAGCTTCTCCCTTCCTGAACCCCTCCTGCCATCTCTCTTTGACACTGTCACAGAGTCATTTGCCCTGCACAGTGGACCCCATGGCCACCTGGCTGGGCTGTGTCCCGACCTCAGCTCACACAAGCCATGGGGAGTGCAGTGTGTTTCCTGGGGACCTGCCTAGCGACAGATGGTGGTCACCTCTGAGAGAGAAGTAGAACTGGCTGGGAGGGCGGTGGGATCCAGTGGGTTCCTCCCGTCGTGCCGCCGCCTTCCTGCCATCACCTCTGCTTGCTTTTTCCTTCCTAGTTCTCCGCACACTCATGGGCCACAAAGCCAACATCTGCAGCCTGGATTTCCACCCCTATGGCGAGTTCGTAGCCTCCGGGTCCCAGGACACTAACATCAAGGTGAGCTGCCTCCCTGTCCCGTATCTGTCTCTGGGCTGGCAGCCTCGGGCCTGCTGAGGGGTGTCCACCGCTGGCTCCCTCTGCAGCAGCCTTGCTAGCCGCCTCAGGACACTTCCCAGATGCTCGCCCTCAGTGCACCAGCTCGAGTGAGCGTTCCAGCCCTGTCCTGTGGCCGCCGTGACCTGCTGGTGCTCGCGGCTCACACTGTCGTCTGGCCCGGGCCCCAGGACTGTTGTGACCTCTGACACAGCCCCTTTGCTTCTCCCCGACAGCTCTGGGACATCAGGAGGAAAGGCTGTGTCTTCCGGTACAGGGTAAGGGCGGCCCCAGTCACTCTGCATGTGTCCTGTGGTGCTGGGCAGATCTGGGGTGGGGCCTGCTGCCCGTCGTGGGTGAGTGTGCGCTGCGGTGTGGAGC
>VMDO01023033.1:0-18103 GCA_007922755.1 Pedetes capensis
TTGTGGAAAGAGAAAAGCTCAATATCAAACATCAGAACAAGGCCAGGCGTGGTGGAGCACACCTGTAATCCCAGCAGCTCGGGAGGCGGAGGCGGGAGGATCGCAAGTTTGAGACCAGGGGCAGTCTGCGTAATTTAGCGAGACCCTATCTCAAAAAGTAAAAAAATGGGCTGAGGTGCCAGCTCAGTGGTCCAGCACTTGTAGAGCATGCAGGCGCGAGGCTCTGGGTTCAACCCCCAGTACCGCAAAAAAAAAAAAAAAAAAAAAAAAAATCAGAACAAGACTAGGTGCTGATTTTTTTTGTCAGACCATCAATTGCTAATATGTAGGTTCAAACTGAAACTGAATAAAATTAGAAAAAGTGTATAAGAGCCAAGGTATGATCTTGAGTATATCCCACCTGAGTTCAGAGATCACCTGAAGAGCAGGTTTGATGCCTTAGACACTAATGATAGAAGATCAGACAAGTTGTGGCATGACATCAAAGACATCATTCATGAGGAAGCAAAAGGTTATGAAAAAGACAGGAAAAAAAGAAAAGACCAAACTACATGTCAGATGAGAATCTGAAACTTGGCATTGAAAGCTTGCAGGTAAAGTAAAAGGAAGACATTACAAAGTTAAATAACTAAACAGAAAATGTCAAAGGGTAGCTTGAGAAAAGAAAATCAAATATTACAATGACATAGGTAAAGACCTGGAGATAGAAAACCAAAAAGAAAGAACATATTCTGTATATCTCAAGCTTAATAACTGAAGAAAGAATTCAAGCCTCAAGTGGCAATACTGAAGGATTCTACAGGGAAAGGATTAAACAACCCAAGAAACACCAAAAGAAGAGGAAAGGATTACACAGCCATTATACTAAAAAGAACTGGTGGATGATCAACTATTTCAAAAGATTGCATATGATCAGGAATCAGTGTTACTGAAGGAAGATATTGAAGCTACCTTGAAGGAATTGAAACATAAGGCTCGAAGAATTGATGGAATATCCATTAAGATATTTCAGTAAACAGATGCAGCATTGAAGGTGCTCACTTGTCTATGCCAAGAGATTTGAAAAAGTGCTACCTGGCCAACTGACTGGAAGAGATCTATATTTGTGTCTATTCCCAAGAAAGGGGATCCAACTGAATGTGGATGTTATTGAACAATATCACTAATATCTCACACAAGTAAAATTTTGCTAAAGATCATTCAAAACTGACTGCAGCAGTATATTAACGGAATTGCCAAAAATTTGGACCAGATTCAGAAGAAGGCATAGAAACAAGAACATTATTGCTGATGTTAGATGGCTATTTGTCAAAACCAGAGAATACCAAAATGATGTCTATCTGTGTTTTACTGACTATGTAGTGGCATTTGACTGTGGGGATCACAACAAATTATATACCAGAGCATTTAATTGGACTCATGAGAAATCTGTACATGAAACAGGAGGAAGTCATTTGAACAGAACAAGGAAACATTGTCAGTTTAGAGTTGAGAAAAGTATGCATCAACGATATATCCTTTCACTGTACCTCTTCAATCTCTATGCTGAGCAAATATTCTGAGAAGCTAGACTTTATGAGGAAGAACGTGGCATAAGGATTGGAGGAAGACTCATTAACAACCTGTGTTATGCAGATGACACAACTTTGCTTGCTGAAAGTGAAGAGGATCTAAAACATTTATTGATGTTTTGACTTATTGATGATGATGAAAGAACACAGTCTTCAGTATGGATTGCACCTCAATATCAAGAAAATAAAAACTCTTACAACTGGGTCAGTAAGCAAATTTATGCTAAGCAGAGAAAAGATTGAGGTTGTCCAAGATTTTGCTTTACTTGGTTCTACAATCTACACACATAGAAGCAGCAGTCAAGAAATCAAAATATGCATTGCATTGGGAAAGCCTGTTGCAAAAGACCTCTTTAAAGTATTGAAAAGTAAAGATGTCACATTGATGATGAAGGTGTGTCTGACTCATGCCATAGTATTTTCAATCACATCATATCATTGTGGAAGTTGACTATTGAATAAGGGAGACCGGAAAATAATTGATGCTTTTGAATTATGGTGCTGGAAACAAATATTGAATATATCATGGGCGGCCAAAAACATCAATGGATCTATCCAAGAAGAAGTGCAACCACAGTGCTCCTTGGAAGCAGTGATGGCTAGAATGCATCTTATATATTTTGGACATGTTGTCAAGAAGGACCAATCCTTGGAGAAGGACATCATATTTGGGGGAGTGGCAGGTCAACTAAAAAAAGGAAGACTCTCAACTATATGGATTGACACAGTGTCTGAACAATGGGCTTAAACATAAAAAAAGATTATGTGCCTGGCACAATGTCAAGAAGTGTTTTGTTCTGTCGTACATAGGGTCACTATGAGTTGGACCTGACTAGACAGCACCTAACTACAAGTAAATCTATTTATGTCTTTGGAGATCATGAGTGAATGTTACTGAAGAATGTGTTATTACGTTGTCTTCCTGCACCTCTTTCACATCCTGGGGATGGATGCAAGTCCTTCCAGCAAACTTTGACTATGATTGTCTTCACTCAGTGGTGGAACTTAGGAAATCTTGATCACTCAGATATTTTCAGTCATTTGAAAACACAGAAACACATCAAATCCTCACATGAATTACAGTTATCAAATCTTCCCCTATTTCCTCCCAAACAAAAACTTTAAAGTGGATTCCTTAGTGCCCTTGCTCCTAAATTGCTCTACATGTTTCTTGGAAGGCCTAGGGATCTATCTCAGTGGTGGCATGCTCACCTAGAATGACCAAAGCCCTGGCTTCTTTCTCTGGCACCAGGAAAAAAAAATGGAAAGAAATTTAAAATTTTCTTGGGTTCTATGTTAGTTTCTTATTGCTGCTATAACAAGTTATCACAAATTTACCAGTTTAACCAGTGCAAATTTGTTGCCTGACAGCACTGTAGCTTAAAAATCTGACTTGGGTCTCACTGGGCAAAAATGAAAGCTTTTGGCAGGAATATTCTCCTTTATGAAAGCTCAGTGGAAAAATCTGTTTTTCTCACCTTTCCACATTCTAGCCCAAATTCTTTGGCTTCTAATTCCTTTTCTCCATCATCAATTAACAATGTTGTATCACTCTGACCCTTCTCTGTCATCCCATAATTGTTTGATCACCTAGGAAAGTGTCCCTGATTTTAAGGATTCATATGACTAAATTAGGTACACTGGGGTGATCCAGCATAATTTCTTCATCTCAATATCTGTAGCCTTAATCCCATCTACACTGCTCCTTTTGTCACATAAAAGGTCAAACTTAGACAGTCTGGGGATTAAGACATGGACATCCTTAGGGGCTATTCTACCTACTACAGTTTTGGGGGTTTTGTTTGTTTGGTTGGTTTGTTATTTGCGAGTACTGGGGGTTTAAACCCAGGTCCTCACACATGCTAGGCAAGTGTTCTACCACTGAGCCTCAACCCAAGCCCCATTTTTATTTTTTATCTTAAGATGAGTTCTTGCTAAGTTACACAGGCTGCACCTGACCTCAAATTCAAGATCATCCTGCCTCAGCTTCCTGAGTAGCATATGCCACAACACCTATCCCCTACCACAGATTTTTTTTTCCCGTACCGGGGGTTGAACCCAGGATCTCACACTTGCATGCTTTCCAAATGCTGTATCACTGAGCTGCACCCGGAGCCCTTTTTTTTTTTTCTTTTACTTTTTTTTTTTTTTTTTTTGAGGCAAGGTCCAGCTAAATTATGCAGACTGCCTCTGGTCTCAAACTTGCAATTCTCCTGCCTCTGCTTCCCAAGTTGCTGGGATTACAGCCATGCACCACCACACTTGGCCTACCACAGATTCTTAACAATTTAGTTTCTTATATAACTTCTTAGCTGGGATTTAACTCAGTTGGTAGAGCACTGCGCTGCAGTCTCTGAGGTCCCGAGTTCAAGTCCCAGGACCACAAAAATGGGAGAAGGACCTGGCAATCCACTCCCAAGGGAATCCCGAAACAGTCAGCCATTGAAAACCCTATGAGGGTCGCTATGAGTCAGATACCGACTTGATGGCACCTAACAACAACAACAACAACATATAACTTATTGTTGTTGTTAGGTGCAGTCGAATCAGTGTCTGACTCCTAGTGACCCTGTGTACAACAGGCCAAACACTGTTAATAGTGCTTCTCTGCTATTCATAGGGTTTTCAATGGCTGATTGATTTTTGGGAGTGGGTTTCTGGGTCTTTCTCCCAAGCCTACAGCACCTGGTGTTCCCAGGCTGTCTCCCATCCAAGCACTAACCAGCCCCAACCCTGCTTAGCTTTTGAGATCTGATGGGATTGGATGCGACCGTGGTATGGCTGCAGGCTACGTAATTTAGGAATTTTTATTTTAAAAAATATAGCAGAATTAGAAGTAGATACAGTCTTCTATGGCTTTTGTGACTAAATGACCAAGTACATTGCAAGTTTTTTTTTCTGGTGTTCTTCCAAGTAATAGCCAGAAAAGTATCTCTAAAACTATCTATCGACTTTTTATTTGTCCATGTCATGTTGTTGAAATGTTTATTGTTGCAGTGTAAATTCTTGTACATTAAGTTTTGTTGTTGTTGTTGTTAGGTGCCATCAAGTCATTAAGTTTAGTTCAACTTTATTGAAAACATCCATTCAGGACATTTTTAAGGCTAAGAAAACGAGGGGTAGATTATTTTATCAAGTTTTCTTAAATGAAATATATATAAATTATAACTTAAAGAGGCTTCAGGGCCTCATGACATTCTAAAGATCCCCTATAACCAGTGTTCCACGTGCACATTGAGTTATTTCAGCACTATTTATGGCTATGATCACCCTAAACTCCATTGTCTGATTTTTCTGTCTGAATGAAGGCATATTTTCTATAAAAGTTTCAGCTACATGCAAAACAATGACTACTGGCTGTCCTCATGATAAAAAAGCCAAATAAATTAAAAACAAAAACAAACCACATTCCTGTGTACCAATGTCATTCTGCCTGGACTCTCCTTGCTTTTAGTCACTTTCCTGAAACTTCAAGTTTTTTGGGGGGAGGAGGCATTTGGGATGGGGACTGTTTTTCAAGTCATCCTGGAATACTAGTTATCTGATGAAGGATTACAATAGATTATTCTGCTAGGAATTTGCTCAACCATGCTAAAAGAGAATTCCCATTCACATCCAATCATGATAACTATTAAGTTCTTCTCCATGCCCTATTCCCCAGATTACCAGCACCTTCATACACACAGACACACACAAGTGTGCCTTACAACATTGGCCAGGCATGTGTGACTTGGCTCTTCCTGTCTTATCTCTGCTTGATATCTGATATGGTTGAGGACAAACCAGATCCAATATCTCCATAAGGATGAGCTCACTTTAGACACATGGAAAGCAGACAACTTGACTTTTTTTCTTTTTTGTCAAATATTCAGAGCAGCCTGAGGACCATGGAAATTCTCTCTTAAAACCACCATTCCTGTGTGCACCCAAGCGCGTCTTCTTCCCTTCCCCAGGAACAATACTGTTACATTTTGAGACCTGTAACATTCTAATTTCTAAGGAGATTATTTGACTTCTCTCAATTTCACTGCAGAGAAACTGATTGTGTTCTGTCCTCATAAAGGGACCTTGAGGTGTGTCTTGGGGCAGCTGAGTGTCTATGTAAAAGCTCCCAGCCTTGAAAAGAACATCCTGTCCCAGGCCTGAAGATATTGAAACATTAATTACATAATTTATAGTAGCGCTTTCTCCCACAATGTCCGACGAAGTGACTTATGCAACACTCACGTTTCAGGATTCTGCTGGAGCAAGAAGTAACCAGGATGGAAGTAACCTAATAAAAAGAGGTACGAGTTCAGAAAAAGCAAGCTGCGACCTTGGAAATGTCAGGTGTTAAAGGTTTTAAGGTGCTGGGTTTGACCCTGATGCTGACGAGAAGTGCGCAGTGCAACTTCAGCCTGGGAACAGATTAGGGGGTGCGTGTTCCCAGTGTTGAGGAGGAAATATATGGCCTTCAGGACTTCTTTAAATGATGTGGTATCACTATGCATCATGAAGCTGTGCATTGTAGTGAAAATTTTTAATTAGATATGCCAGAGATTGGGTTTGGGGACTGAGAGATTGCTGTTTATATGTGTTATCCTTGATACTTAGACTCACTGAAGATACTGGAGGAAGATTCTTTTAGAATCCATATTGGAAGTGGAGGAAACTTTTCTATTATGTGGTATAAGTAACTGAAGGGAAAAGTTGGATGTTGGTAGGTCAGAAATGTACAAAAGCTAGCTTTTGTAACTTTATTTTTTTTAAATTTGTTGTTGTTAGGTGCCATCAAGTTGCATTCAACTCATAGTGACCCTATGTACAACAGAACAAAACCCTGCCTTATACTGTGCCATGCTCGGCACTATGTCAGTGCTTCTCTGCTGTTCATAGGGTTTTCAATGGCTGATTGTTTGGGAATTGCTTTGGGAGTGGGCTGCCAAGTCCTTGTCCCATTTTTCCCGTTCTGGGGATCGAACCCAGGGCCTCAGAGAGGCAGAGCATTTTACCACCTGAGCTAAATCACAAGTATAATTTATAACATTGAATGAATAATAATACCTGTATCATATGGTACATATATTGTATGTCTTTATCAAAATACAATTTTGAAGTAAATGAAATAATAGTATTTTGTCTATTACATAGAGGAGAAAACTGAGGCTGAAAGAAATTAAATGACTTAGTTAAGTTTATACAAGTAGTATGTTTTAGATCTTAGACCCTGCTCTGGCTTCTGCTCATTCTCGATACTCAGTTGGAAGAAATGGCAGTCCCATCAATTAAATGTATAAGACCACATCCTTTAACTTTAAGAGATCTGCTGACAATTCAGGTTATTGTCCTGGATCATCTGAGTCATATGAACTACTTTCTCCTACTCTGTGTGTGTGTGTGTGTGTGTGTGTGTGTGTGTGTGTGTGTGTGTGTGTGTGGTTTGGGGAAAGATACACAAATAGACTTTGAGAATAGACTTTGCATGTGTCTACTTAAGGTCATTCTGTATTTTTGTTTTGTTTTGTTTTTTAATTCTAATTTGTAACCTGTGAGATAAAGGATGGGGTACATTTGCTGCCTGTAATAGTGTCCCTGGAGATTGAATTAATCTATCAAAAACATTGAGTTAGATGCTATTAGGAACTGAATCAAGGAACAGGAAGGAGAGAAAAATAGAAGAAATATTTTTACTGAAAAAATAAAGATGAAATTCTGAAGTCTGAAGAATTATTCATTGGCTTTCTGGTCTATTCTGCTGTTTGTAGGTTAGACTGAACATGTTTCCATTCAGTTTCAATTTGTTATTTATTAGATGATAAACAGTCAGAGTAACAGATGAAAGATATTTTTAGCAAATAAAAGTTACTTTTAAAAGGGACTCTTCCTACAGTGGGAGAAATAAACACCCCGAAGTGTAACCTTGCATGGAGTTGTTTGGTCACTCCTCTGCTGGCTTTCCAGGCCACCCAGCTCCATCTGCCTCATGGCGTCAAGCTGCCCTCGGTCTGATGACTCTTTGCCTGATGCTGCTGATCGGGCTGGTGACTTTGGGGATTATGTGTAAGTATGCTTGTATCAAACATAAGAAATGTGATTAAGAAACATGTTTGTAAACTACGTAAATTCAGGTAAGATTACAGGCAGATGATAGCATCTGAACGCTCTAACACTTTTCTACTACATTCTATTGGTCCCATTTGCTGTGTCTTCAGTCCAAGCTGGCAAGGGACATACTTTATTACTATGGAGACTCTGCCCCAAATTCATTGTTTACTTTTGATGAACTAGACCACATATGGTTAACACTCATATTTTTCCAATTATTAGTTAGAGTGAGGCTCTTCTCTGCCTAGACACACATCCGCTCATTGTTCTGATAGCGAGAAACAAGGAGTCAAGTTGTTGTGGTTGTTGTTACGTGCCCTCAAATAGGCTCCAACTCCTAATGACCCTGTGTACAACAGAATGAAACACTCCCCAACCCTGTCCCATGCCCACTTGGCACTATGTCAGTGCTTCTCTGCTAGTCATAGAGTTTTAAATGGCTGATTTGTTTTCAGGATTGTTTTGGGAGTGGGCTGCCAGGTACTTCTCTCTTTTTTGCAGTGCTGAGGGTTGAACCTAGGGCTTCAGAGAGTGCAGAGCAGCACTCTACCAACTGAGCTAAACCCCAACCCAGAACATACATAGGTTATATAAAGAGTAATGACTTGGCAGTGTTCACTTTCAAGGCACCAGCAGTCACAAAAGTATTTTTGTTGAAAGATATAAATATTTCCTCTGCTATATTAGTTTCTTTTTTATATGTAAGATGCCATAGATAATTATGACTTGGATATATACCTATTTGGACATATAAATACAGGCCAATGATGTAGCTTGCTCTCTTAAAAAGAAATACAATGTTCTAGTATGGATAACACATTCAGTAACCTACTATTATGAGAATTAGCAGTTGATTTCCTAAATTATATATACTTAAAAATGAAAAATCTACAGTGATATATTTCATCCACTCATCAGAAAAGGGTACATTTGGGTTTTTTTCTAAAATTTAGTGTGTTTAGTGAATAGCTCTTAAATTTATTATATTCAAAGTGCTTAATTCACCTGGAGTGCTTAATAAAAATGAGGACTTAAGGACTCAGGACTAGAAATGGTCCCATATGCCATTAAATTCTCCTGCTTTAAAAAAAAATTTTTAAACATGTTCCTCAGGTGGTCTTTACACCATATTTGAGGTAGCCCTTGTCAAGAAGAATTCTATTCCTAATAAAATTTCAATTATATCTCACAATTCCAATTAGAAAACAATTCCACCAAAATAAAGTATAAAGTTACTGGCATTGCCTTAGACGTCTTACTTCAGATATATGTAATTATTAATTTATTATTTTAATACAAATGCAATAACAACTAAAATATACATCAAATAATAAAATAAACAATTTGGAATAGACATTTGGTGTATTTCTTCCAAGAAATCTCAATTATTGTTGTTAGCAGCCCACTCCTGAAACAATTAGCCATTTGAAAACCCTATGAATAGCAGAAAAGCACTGTCAAATATAGTGCTGGAAAATAAGCCCCCAAGATGGAAGGATTGCAAGAATGGCTGGGGAAGATTTACCCCTCAAAGTAGAGTTGACCTTAATGATGAGAATGGAGTAAAGCCCCTGGGACCTCCTTTTGCTGATGTAGCACAACTCAAAATGAGAAAAAAACATAGTGACTACAATATTGGTCTCAAACATAAGAAAATCGTGTGCATGGCACAGTGTTGGGTAGTGTTTCATTCTGCTGTACTTAGGATCTCTATGAGTTGGATCCAACTAACATTTGGGAATAGGAGATGTATGAATTTGTATCCTGTTCTGTCTTGGAGTTTTGCAGATGTCTGATGAAATTAATTCAGATTCAGAGAAATCGAGTCGACTTCAGAAAACCATCCACCAGCAGCAAGATAATTTATCCCAGCAACTGAGCAACCATAGGAAGGTTCCCACAGAGGAGGAATTTCTCAAATCACAGATATCCAATCTATTGAAGAGGCAGGAACAAATGGCAATCAAACTCTGCAAAGAGCTAATAATTCACACTTCAGGTAATAGGAACTGCTAACCAGTCAGATTTTATCTTTTGCCCTGATTTAAGATTCCACATGGAGCACCCTGAAGCAGTCATGCAATTATCTAATTATATCATCCAATGACCACTTGATGTTGTTGCCCTAAATTTACAGAAGACAGGGAGAAATACAGATTAATTTCACATTTTTGAAAACATAGAATGAATCTGGAAATCATCTTAGATATTTCAACCTCTCATTTTATGATCACTTCTAAGTGATCTGATTATTAGAAGTAAATAGCATAGCTGGTAATTCTGAGGCCAGAAGACTAAGCCCTAAAAAGAGAATCCCCATTGCCCCAATATGTAAGTGAGGTGACTTCATTTTCAGAGGTTCCTAAAACAGTATGTTTTTAGAGTGCCTACTCTCAGACCCTGTTGTACAAGAACCTAATAGTTTCCAAAGCCTTCTCCGGTCACCCTAGAGTCCTGAGTTTGTAATGTTTGGTGTAATTTCCTTTTCAGACCACAAATGTAATCCTTGTCCTAAGACATGGCAATGGTATCAAAACAGTTGTTATTATTTCACAATAAATGAGGAAAAATCCTGGAGTAACAGTAGAAAGGACTGCCTAGAGAAGAACTCCACCCTTGTGAAGATTGACAGCTTGGAAGAGAAGGTATGATTGACCCTCTATCCCTTGTTATAAAAATTTTTCATACAATGAAAAGTTAATCAATGAAATTTCAGATCCTCCTGATAGAAATTCAGTGGCTTTTGAGTAAGAACAAATAGATATATTTAATGAATGTTCTTGTCTATATTTTTTCTGCAAACTGAAATTTGTCTCTCATTTTTTCCTCTCTTTTTTCCCTTCTGCAGGATTTTCTTAAGTCAAAGCCATTACTCAAGTTTTCTTTTTTTTGGTTGGGACTATCATGGGACTCATCTAGTGCAAACTGGCTATGGGAAGATGGCTCTATTCCCTCTCCATTCTTGTAAGTCTCTACCTATTGGGGGTGGAAGACCAAGCTTTCCATAGAATCCTGAGAAAATAAATAAGAATCGCTAAGCATCATAAACCTAGGTACAAAAAACAAATGAAACATACAAAGAAAAGAGAACTTCAACAGCAAATATGGTGAGGAGAGGTAACTAATTTCATCTGTGTGACAAAGTCACTGTAAAACACAGAACTTTACCTATTAGTTTAATTTCTTTCTTTATTTAACATATATGTACACAATACTAAATGTGTGCAAAGTGCTTTATAAATATAAACCCTTGAAGGAAGCCCTGTGATATCCCCACTCTGTAGATAAAAATACTGTAAGAGACAAATCACTTGCCCAATGTCACTCTGTTTAAAAGTGATAAAAAATTGAGACCAATAAAAAATTGAGACTCTTTAGAGACCACATGTTCAATCATCAGCCATTTTGTTTCCTAGCACTGACAATCCAGAAGGGTGGTGTTTGTCACAACACATTAGCCCATTTTTAAAAGTATTTATAATGTCACTAGAACTTATTCAATTGTAAGTTTATATAATTATTTTTGATAGTGTATGTGACTAACATTTGAATTGTAAAATCCTTAAAAATGTAACGGTTGACTCTTGTGAGTCAACAAGTTGACTTGCCAATTAGGCTCTATGGCAAATGCCCTTTGTGAACTGAAATAAGATAAATCTACCACTTGGATATATTGATGAAAATAAAGTATACACACAACATATAATGCTTGGGAAATTGTATTTTTGGAACTATTTAAAGTTGTAAAAAAATAGATATCAACATAAAAATGTGTCTTGCCAAATTGTCCTCCATTTTCTGTGCCTGCTGTAGGAAGCCTAGGAAAAAGACTCTGTCTCCCAGGTAGCTGGAAGTCCAGGTGCTCCTTCCAGTCAGGCTGGGGTCTAGGCAGGCAGCCATATGGTTGGGAACAGCCATATGGTTGGGAATTATGAGCCCATATGGTGGGCTCATAATTATTTGCTTTATCTGCAGTGCAGTTATCACCGGACAAGTCCTACTAAAGTTCCTCAGAAAAGCAATTTTCTTTAATGTATGAGGGGGTAAATAGTTTTGCAAAATCCTTATAAAGACCTTAAAACCAATTTTCTTTAATGTATGAGGGGGTAAATAGTTTTGCAAAATCCTTATAAAGACCTTAAAACCAAAAATTTTGACAAACATTCCACATAACAACTATATTTAAAAAACATAATTGTACTCAGATTTTAAATATAATATCTAACATTTTTGTGTGAGATGAAATTTAAGATCCTTGTCATATTTTGGAGTGTGGTAATTTTTTCCCACTTTGATCCCCCAACTCACTCCTAATGTACTTTTTAATGCATGTTATCAGTGTTTTCTTAAATTGAATTATAATCACTCAATTTTGGTCAAAGGTACTGTGATTCAGCTGTGACTCCTCAAATTCTTTGTAAAACAATATGTCTGTTTTCTCCCTAGATACATTTTATTTTCACCCATTTCCCAAGGTTTTTCCATGGATGTTGCTACACAGATGTCAATTTCCCCCTCTGTAGTCACCATTACTACCTTCCACCATACATTCCTGGCATCCCGTCTGATCTTGGAAGCGAAGCAGGGTTGGGCCTGATTAGTTCTTGGATGGGAAACCACCTAGGAATACCGACTACTGTAGGTTTGGGAGAAGGACCTGGAAGCCCACTCTGGAAACAATCATTTCATCGAAAACAGTATAAATAGCTGGGCAACACTGACATAGTGCCAGGCATGGCACAATGTTGGGTAGTGTTTCATTCTGTTGTACATAGGATTGCTATGAGTCAGCCCTAACTTGATGGCACTTAATAACAACAATCACCAGTACTAGATATATTAAATGGAGTAGTCTACTTTCACAAAGTAATAATGGCAAAAATCACATACAGAATAACACAAGCGAACAAAAACGACAGCTACTTTTCTTTTAAATGGAGTATTATTAGTCATGCAGTGATTAAAATTAGTCTGAGATACTTAATACAGCTAGGTTGAGAATTTTCAGTAGTAGAACCATTATGTTGTACAAATGGAGTTTAGTTTTCTTTGGGGAATCTAAATGTCTTTCTCCAAAGGGATTTGAATCATTCTTGGCCCCTCTCCTAGTTAATCAAAGTACAGAGAAAGTGGTACCCAGAGTCAGAGCCTACGGACACTGACTCTCTGTCTCCTTTCCCAACCTGAGTCATGCACCTGTCACGTAAACCAGCACATCACACCCAGCCTAGTGAGACCAAGCTTCAGGGTTATGTAACAATTTTCTCAGCTCCTGAGAAAGTCCATTGTAAGTAAACGGAATTACTAAGACTAAGATTTAGTAAGCCTAGCCCTTAAGCAAGGAAATAATATGGTAGCCTACTGTGAGTTATTTAAACATACACACACACACACACACAAACACACACACACACACACACACGCTACATAGAAGACTTAGAATAGAAAAGCATAATTTTTCTAAGGACTTTATTTAAAGATTATCTTTAATTTCTTAGCAGAAGAATTGGGGACTATTATTAGAACACATGTATCTTGACATTCACTTCCTTTCTTAACTGCTGTCTTTTTTCTTTTCTTTTTTTTTTTTTTTTTATGGTACTGGGGGTTGAACCCAAGGCCTCGCGCTTGCATGCTCTGCAAGTGCTGGACCACTGAGCTGCACCCTCAGCCCATTTTTTCACTTTTTGAGATAGGGTTTTGCTAAATTACACAGACCATCTCTGGTCTCGAACTTGCCATCCTCTTGTCTCCCCCTCCTGAGTCGCTGGGATTACAGGCGTGCGCCACTGTGCCTGTCTTTAACTGCTATCTTGATCTCTCATTAACACCCCAAGTGTGTATAAATGCATATAAAATTATATTTTTTATGGTTAAATGTAATAACATTTTACATAAAGTCAGTTTACTTTTTCTTTTTTCCTTCAGTGTAGAATTTAAGTATTCTTAACGAATTCTACTGATGATCACAATTAACTTAAAATAAAGGAACCAAATTGGGCAGCTTTAGAGATTTTGATGTTTTGTGGAGGCAGAAGTCTAACAGTATTCATGATTTTGCCTGTCAGGGCAACTGAGGGCACTGCATGGTGATCAGATTTCAAATACAATATCTGTCATTAATTTTCAATCAATTATTTTTCAGATTTAGTAATAAAGAACTTGCCCAGATCAATGGATCCAAAGGATGTGCTTACTTTCAAAGAGGAAATATTTATGCTTCTCGTTGTAGTGCTGAAATTTCTTGGATTTGTGAGAAGACAGCAGCCCTGGTGAGGATTGAAGACTTGGATTAATCTGCTGTTTCTAAATTCACCAAGAAGTAAAGGACTTGTTTCTGCAAGCCTCTGTGAGAGAGAAAGAAGCTGCAGCACACACACACACACACACACACACACACACACAAAACAAAAAAAGGGACTAACATTTGAGTTATCACGTAAATAAACTTGCTTCTCAAAATATTCTACACTTTATTGCCTGATATCTTCTGATCTGGTGTTCTTATTACTCAAGTCTTAAAATTATCCCTGGGGACTTCAGAAATACTTATCAATGTTTTTTTAATTCTATATCAAAGTCATTTCACTGAGTTTTCCTCTCTCTCAAATAAGACTTTTTATTATTGCAATAGTCACATATACACTGGGGTGATATTGAAATATTAACAAACCAAAACAACCCATAGTTCTGTAGCGACTTCCAGGAGACCCTTGTGGTGAAGTTGCTGGATCATATAGCAGTTTGGGGGATCTCAAGGTAAGGGTCCTGGTAGCTGGAACAGCAGTGCTGTTTCATCTCATTTGGAAATATCTTAGTATTTTAGCTGATGTTTCTGAGTCACAGTCTTTCAGTTAAGTATCAACCTTCATGTGTAAAATAATCCTTCATCCTCTATCTCCCTGTGCATGCATATATATATATATATATATATATATATATATATATATATATATATGAGTTTTAGTCAGCTTCTATGTCAATGACACAAGAGCTGACTAACAGATAGATAGATAGATAGCTATTATACACATGTTGTTGTTGTTGTTAGCTATCTTTGAGTCAGTGTCTGACTCATAGTAACCCTATGTACAGCAGGCAAAACACTATTGTCAGTGTTTCTCTGCTACTCATAGGGTTTTCAATGGCCGACTGATTTTTGGGCATGGTTGCCGGGTCCTTCTCCAAAGCCTACAGTATATGGTGTTCCCAGGAGGTCTCCCATCCAAGTACTAACCAGGCTGGACCCTGCTTGGCTTCTGAGATCTGATGGGATCAGATGCCACAGTGCTATGGCTGCAGGTATTATACACATACATAACATATACTATCAAAATCCCTGAGGAGAGGCCATATTTTGTAATCATTTTAGACAACTTTTTTTCTTCAATGAGTACTTATGTGATTCCAAATCTGGCTTTACTTCAGATATATGTAGTCTGTTAAAAACACTGACTTCTGGGTCATGTTTCAAATCTACGGAATCAGAATGACTGGAGGGCAAGATTAGAGAATCTTATTGTTGTTGTTAGGTGCCGTCGAGTCAAGTCTGACTCACAGCGACCCTCAGGGTTTTCAATGGCTGACTGTTTCGGGATTGCCTAGGGAGTGGGTTGCCACAACCTTTTCCCATTTTTGCGGTGCTGGGAATTGAACCCAGACCTCAGAGGCTGCAGCACAGCGCTCTACCAACTGAGCTAAATCCCAGCCCAGAGACTCTTAAGTTTCTCAAACTCTGCAATGATTCTTAGCAATTTAGCCTGGGTATTTGACAATGTTTGGATAAATGACTTTAATACTAATATCCTGAACAAATAGGGCCAGAGGTAAACATGCTGAAGCCAATGTCAGATTGAATGGCTCTTTCTGAAGCATTATCCTTTGCCATGACTACAACCATCTTAGTCATAAATATCATTTTGACTGCCAAATTAGCTTGGCATGTACTCAAAACACTAAAATAAATAAAGTCATTAAGATAATCAGTCAAGCATTTTGACTGAATGCTGAGACTTGGATTGTTTCTTAATTGACAACTGACTTGTTAATACTTTCTGAAAAAGTCTAGGGACATTCTGATTAGCTTACACCCCCTTGTCTAGCTTAGCATATAAACCCTTTACTTCTGCCTTGAGATGAAGGTATCTTCCTGTCTTGCTCCTTCCTAAGATGTGCTTCTATCCATAAGACCCTAAGAAATTATACTTTCTGTAATACTAGGTATGTCCTCCTTTTCTTTTTTCATTTTCTTGGCAGCTAGTTCTCACATACTTGAAGCAGTTGGGCAAGCCAAGTTAGGTCAAAGCAGGTCAAAATTGAGATTAAAAATAATGACAAGTCTCAACAATTTCATATCTGTAATCAAACCACAATGGTACTGGTATAAAACAAATACATAAACCAATGTAATAAAATAGAAAATCCTGGAATAAATCTACATATACACAGCAAATTTATTTTTGATAAAAGTGTCAAGAGAAAGGTAAGTCTCTCCAATAAATGGTGCTGAGGAAACTGTATATACATGTGCAGAAGAATGAAATTAGAGCTCTATCTCTCAATCAACTCACAGTGGGTCAAAGACAGACCAGAAACCATAAATCTAGTAGAAGAAAACATAGGTGAAATGCTTTAGAATATTGGTGGGGACAAAGGGTTTGTTTTTGTTTTTTGCTTTTGTTTTGTTTTTGGATACAACCTCATTTTTCATACAGGGTTTTTCATACAAAAGCATAGGCAGCAAAAGCAAAAAACAGACAAATGGAGTTATATTGACCTGAAAGACTTCTGTCTAGTGTTGTGGTTTGGCTCTAGCCCAGTTAATAATAGAGCCTCACCTACAACACCCAGTATCGGGGACTCACTAGACCAGGTTGGTAATGGCCAGTGGCGCCAATGACGGGCTTCGGGAGACCTTCAATAGGTGAAACAGGGAAGGTAAAGTTTATTGGGTGCTCCCCTGATGGGGTGCAAGGAGCAAGCAACCCTTATAATGCAGAGCTCTATGTGTTCTTTAAGTGCTGGCTCTAAGCCTGCAGCATGGAATGCTGCAGGTTGAGTACTGGAACAGCTCAGCCTTAAAGGCACAGCCACAGCTGCTGATGTTCCGTGGAGATCAGTTGATTTTACCTCTCGCAGCTTGCCTTCTCTGCCTCCCTCCTTCCCAAGGATGGGAGGAATTGGGAGGCTCTTCGTGGCTTGATTGAATACTTTCGCTCTTTGGGGCCCCTGGTCTTGATCATGCCGGCTTGCTTGCAGATCTCACTGGAGTAGGGAGCACTGGTCAAGGTGATGGGGTCCAGGTAACAGTTGAGGAATGATGAGAAAGGTAAGGGTGAAGGGGGTCCGGGAGCCCTGCATATATAGGGTCTCAGAGGGGTCACATGTTGGGATTTAGCCAATCAGGGCACACACCTGACAGGTACAGCAGGTAAACTGACATACCTGCCAGGTGGGGACAGTTATTTACTGGAAATGCTGAGGGGAGCCAATCAAATTTAGGGTAGATAGGGCAGGTCAGACTGGCCAGGTGCCATCTTTACTCACTCAATGGGAGGGGCTGGTATGAGTGAGTAAGATGTGGCCCTGGGGTCAACTAGGGGTCAGCACCTCAGGCTGTTATGAGGGACCCCAGTTGTGGGGTAGATTTTTAAAATCCCTAACAGTCTAGGAAAGGAAACAATCAACAGAATGAAGAGACAATCTACAGAAGGGAAAAATACTTGCAAACTCTTCATCTGGCAACATTTCAATATCCAGAATGTATAATGAACTCAACTCAACAACAAGCAAATAAATAATTTGATTTAAAATGGGCTAATATTCTGAAAAGACAGTTTACAAAAGAAGATGGTGGAAAAAAGGTCAATTTCATTAGCTAGCAGAGAAATGTAAATCAGAACCATAATAAAGTATCATCTCACCGAAGTTATAATTGCTAACATCAAAATGACAAAACTTGACTAATGTTGGCCAGGATGCAGAGGAAAGGAGAACTCTCAATGATCATTGGTGGAAAAGTAAATTATTACAGCTATTATGGAAAACAGCATAGAGGTTCCCTCTAAAACTAGAACTGGATCTACTGTATGATCCAACAATCCCACTACTGAGTATATGTCCAAAGGCAATCAGGAATTCATAGAAAATCTGCATTTCCATATTTATTGCAGCTGTGCTACTGTGGTGTTTGATCCTCTCAGACCTCAGAAGCTAAGTAGGGTTGAGCATGGTTGGTACTTGGATGGGAGACCACCTGGGAACACCAGGTGCTATAGGCTTGGGAGAAGGACCCAGCAATCCACTCCCCCAAAACAATCAGCCATTGAAAACCCCATGAATAACAGAGAAGCACAACAATAGTGTTTTGCTTATTGTACATAGAGTCACTATGAGTCAGACACTGACTTAACAGTACCTAACAACATTCATGCCTGCAGCGGTAGCCC